>SMJT01000074.1:795264-891572 GCA_004349715.1 Crucihimalaya himalaica | reverse complement strand
TATATATTACTCTTTATATCTATACCATATCAAATGAATTCCAGCATAGATTTGCATTGAATTGAAAAATAATTACTTGTAATAATATGTTTATAAAAAAGTTTAACCATTAGATAATAGAAATATATCTTTAAAAATAGAAATATATCTTTATAATCTTGAATGATATGTCTATAAAAACTTTAATTACTAAATAGTAGAAAGTCAAAGATTTTACAACCATTCTTTTTTTCATAATTAAGACCACTAAGACGGATTTACATGCTTATTTGAGTCATTCTTCATTGCTTATGATCAAAAAATTAGTTTCTCTATTTTATTTACCTATTTTTCAAATGCTATAATGGCTCAATTGTATGCACTACTTGCTCTATTACTGAAATGCACAAATTGCCTTTCGTAAATTCTACTTTAACGTATTTTCTCTTCTTATTGTTGTGTTTTCGGATGTTTGGATATTTCTACTAATTTTGTTGATGCTTTAAATTACTAAGTAAAGTTCACTAAATTTGAATCCCTTGACCATCCATTTCATAATTACACCCTCACAATCGTATGTTCTAAACGGCTAACTCGATGACAATTCCTTCTATCACGATTGATCGTCATAATCTTAGGTTCTTGAATCCCTTAATAATATCCATAATGTGATTTTATAGTCAAGCTATACCACATATTCCCTTTTTCAAGTTTCTCATCCAAACAAAAGAATTAACTACAAGACTCTCCCTGGTATTACTCAGAATAAGGATTCAACCATCTTTTGAAATATCATGGAGGTTTCATGGTGAAGAGGGAAACGAGAGATTCAAACATTCTATTTTTTTTTTTTTCCTTAATTTTGATTCTCTTACTAATTTTAAATAGTTTTTATTAAGGAGAAAACTAATTTTTGAAATCGCGTTGGAAGAACAAAAATAAAAATTACATGGTGTCTTAAAGTGTATCGAAAATTATGTTGTGTATATTTCGAAACAATGAAATAATATTTTCTTAGAAATTTTTGATAAGTTGAGTATGTATTTTTAGATATTTTTTCATTAAACTACGAAAGATTTAAACATCACTTGTGGTATATTTAATTGTATAATTGGTAAGAAAAACTTTCAAATCATGATTTAATTCATCCATCCATTTATCAAACATATCAATTATCAAAACCAATTAGAATTTCTAAGATTTATACACACAACTACCAAAACTAGGATCAGTAGCAGCAAATGTGCCAGTATTTTTGAAACTACATGCCTCTTTGGTATGACCATGACTCTGATAATAAGAGTTCATCACAAACGATGCATGATTTACAAGAGTATTGGGTACAAAGCATGATCCACCGGGTCAGATTGGCCTACAATCAACTCATTGACTGCATCCAAAATTGATATTTGCTTGTAGTTGCGCATTTGTCGCAGTCAGAGTTGCGATACACCATGTTTTAGAACTCACCACATGGATGTTGTTTATCATAATTGAAGAAAGAAATATGAAAAGGACTGTCAAAGGCGACGACATTTTGACCATTGTTTAAAATAACACTCCAAATGATATCAACTAGTTTTGTTTTTTTGGATATCTATGTGAGTATATGTGTGTATGTTCCTATATTTATAATCGTATATGTGTCTTTATATATATACATACACACACACACACACATATATATATATATATATTGCTATTTATATCTATACCATATCAAATGATATGTTAATTCAAGCAAAGATTTGCTTTGAACTGAAAAATAATTATTTGAAATTTTATGTTTATAAAAAAATTTAACCACTAGATAATAGAAATATATCTTTAAAATTAGAAATATATCTTTATAATCTAAAATGATATGTCTATAAAAACTTTAATTACTAGATAGTAGAAGTCAAAGATTTTACAACCATTCCTTTTTTTTTTATTCCATAATTAAGACCACTACGACGGATTTGCATGATTCGAGATTTTTTTTGATTCAAACATTAGTTTCTCAATTTTATTTACCTATTTTAAAATTTTATAATGGCTCAATTGTATGCACTACTTGCTCTATTACTGAAATGCATAAATTGTCTTTCACAAACTCTACTTTAACGTATTTTCTCTTCTTACTGTTGTGTTTTCGGATGTGTGGACATTTCTACTAATTTTGTTGATGCTTTGAATTACTACATAAATTTCACCAAATTTGAATCCCTTGACCATCAATTTCATAATTACACTCTCACAATCATACGTTCTTAACAGCCAACTCGATGACAATTCCTTCTATCATGATTGATTGTCAGAACCTTAGCTTCATGAATCCCTTAATTATATATCCAGAGAATGTGATTCAATAGTTAACGTTATACCACTTATTCCTTGTTCAAATTTCTCATTCAAAGAGAAGAATTAACTACAAGTCCCTCCTTGGTATTACTTAGATTGATGATTCAACCATTTTTTGATTGATCATGGAGGTTTCATGTTGAAGAGAGAAACGAGTGATTCAAACATTCTATTTTAGTTTCTTAGTTTTTTTAATTGATTTTTCCTTAATTTTGATTCATTTATTAATTTTAAATTAGTTTTATTAAGGAGAAAACTAATTTTTGAAATCGTGTTGGAAGAACAAAAATAAAAAGATATGTTGAGTATGTATTTTTAGATATTTTCTCATTAAACTACGGAAGATTTAAACATCACTTGTGGTATATTTAATTGTATAATTGGTAATAAAAACTTCTAAATCATGATTTCATTCATCTATCCATTTATCAACATATCAATTATCAAAACCAATTACATATTTCTAAGACTTATACACATAACTACCAAAACTGGGATCAGTAGCAGCAAATGTGCCAGTATTTTTGAAGCTACATGCCTCTTTGGTTCGGCCATGGCTCTGATAATAAGAGTTCATAACAAAAGATGCATGATTTACAAGAGTATTGGGTACAAAACATGATCCACCGGGTCGGATCGGCTTACAATCAACTCCTTGACTGCATCCAAACTTGATATTTTATTGTAGTTTCGCATTTGTCGCAGTCAGAGTAGCGATACACCACGTTTTAGAACTCACCAGATGGATGTGGTTTATCATAATTGAAGAAATAAATATGAAAATGATTGTCAAAGGCGACGACATTTTGACCATTGTTTAAAATGACAATCCAAATGATATCAACTAGTTTTGTTTTTTGGATATCTATGTGAGTATATGTGTGTGTGCCTTTATTTATAAATGTATATGTGTCTTTATATATATACACACACACACACACATATATATATATATATATATATATTACTCTTTATATCTATACCATATCAAATGAATTCCAGCATAGATTTGCATTGAATTGAAAAATAATTACTTGAAATAATATGTTTATAAAAAAAGTTTAACCATAGATAATAGAAATATATCTTTAAAATTAAAAATATATCTTTATAATCTTGAATGATATGTCTATAAAAACTTTAATTACTAAATAGTAGAAAGTCAAAGATTTTACAACCATTCTTTTTTTCATAATTAAGACCACTAAGATGGATTTACATGCTTATTTGAGTCATTCTTCATTGCTTATGATCCAAACATTAGTTTCTCTATTTTATTTACCTATTTTTCAAATGCTATAATGGCTCAATTGTATGCACTACTTGCTCTATTAATGAAATGCACAAATTGTCTTTCCCAAATTCTACTTTAACGTATTTTCTCTTCTTATTGTTGTGTTTTCGGATGTTTGGACATTTCTACTCATTTTGTTGATGCTTTGAATTACTAAGTAAATTTCACTAAATTTGAATCCCTTGACCATCCATTTCATAATTACACCCTCACAATCGTAAGTTCTAAACGGCTAACTCGATGACAATTCCTTCTATCACGATTGATCGTCATAATCTTAGGTTCTTGAATCCCTTAATAATATCCATAATGTGATTTAATAGTCAACGCTATACCACTTATTCCATGTTTAAATTTTTCATCAAAACAAAAGAACTAACTACAAGACCCTCGCCGGTATTACTCAGAACAAGGGATTCAACAATCTCTTGATGGCTCTTGGAGGTTTCATGGTGAAGATAGAAATTGAGATTCAAACATTCTAATTTCTTTTCTTTTTAAAATTATATTTCATTAATTTATGATTTACTTATTAATTTTGTTTTGTTTTTAAGGAAAAAAATAATTTTTAAAATCGCGTTGGGAGAACGAAAATAATAATTACATGGTATCTTAATGTGTATCGAAAAATTATGTGGTGTATATTTCTAAACCATGAAAACATGTTTTCTTACAAATTTTTAATAAGTTGAGTATATCGTTTTAGATATTTTTCCATTATACGAAGATTTAAACATTACTTGTGGTATTTAACATTGTATGATTGGTAAAAAATATTTCTAAATCATGATTTAATTCATCTATCCATTTATCAACATATCAATTATCAAAACCAGTTACATATTTCTAAGACTTATACACACAACTACCAAAACTGGGATCAGTAGCAGCAAATGTGCCATTATTTTTGAATCTACATGCCTCTTTGGTTCGTCCATGGCTCTGATAATAAGAGTTCATTACAAAAGATGCATGATTTACAAGAGTATTGGGTACAAAACATGATCCACCGGGTCGGATCGGCTTACAATCAACTCCTTGACTGCATCCAAAATTGATATTTTATTGTAGTTGCGCATTTGTCGCAGTCAAAGTTGCGATACACCATGTTTTAGAACTCACCACAAGAATGTGGTTTATCATAATTGAAGAAAGAAAAATGAAAAGGATTGCCAAAGGCGTTGACATTTTGACCACTGTATAAAAAAACAATCCAAATGATATCAACTAGTTTTGTTTTTATGGATAGCTATGTGGGTATATGTGTATGTGTCTATATTTATAAGCGTATATGTGTCTTTATATATACATACACACACACATATATATATATATATATATATTGCTATTTATATCTATACCATATCAAATGATATATTAATTCTTGCAAAGATTTGCACTGAACTGTAAACTAATTATTTGAATATATATGTTTATAAAAAGTTTAACCACTAGAAAATAGAAATATATCTTTATAATTTAAAATATATCCTTATAATTTAAAATAATATGTCTATAAAAACTTTAATCACTACATAGTAAAAAGTCAAATATTTTACAACAATTCCTTTTTCTTATTCTATAACTAAGACCACTAAGACGGATTTGCTTGTTTATTTGGGTCATTCGACATTTTTTGTGATTCAAATATTAGTTTCTCAATGTTATTTGCCTATTTTTCAAATGTTATAATGGCTCAATTGTATGCATTACTTGCTCTATTACTTAAATGCACAAATTGCCTTTCACAAATTCTACTTTAACGTATTTTCTCTTCTTATTGTTTGGTTTTTGGATGTTTGGACATTTCTACTCATTGTGTTGATGCTTTGAATTACTAAGTAAATTTCACCAAATTTGAATCCCTTGACAAACGATTTCATAATTACACCCTCACAGTCGTACGTTCTAAACTGCCAACTCGATGACCATTTCTTCTATCAAAAATCCCTTAATTAGTTCTGCAATGCGATTCAATAGTCAATGTTATACAACTTATTTCCTGTTCAAATTTTTTATCCATACAGAATAACTAACTACATGACCCTCGCCGGTATTACTCAGAACAAGGGATTCAACAATCTTTTGATGGATCATGGAGGTTTCACGGTGAAGAGAGAAACAGGAGATTCAAACATTCTTTTTTAAAAAAAAAAATTTTCATTAATTTATGATTTACTTATTAATTTTGTATTGTTTTTATTAAGGAAAACCTAATTTTTGAAATTATGTTGGGAGAACAAAAATAAAAATAACATGGTATCTTAAAGTGTATCAAAAAATTATATTGTGTATATTTCTAAACAATGAAAACATGTTTTCTTACAAATTTTTAATAAGTTGATTATGTATTTAAACATTAAACTATGTAAAATTTAAACATTATTTTGGTTTTTATAATTTTATAATTCGTAAGAAAAACTTCCAAATCATGATTTAATTCATCCATCCATTTATCAAACATATCTATTATCCAAATCCAATTATATATTTCTAAGACTTATACACACAACTACCAAAACTTGGACCAGTAGCAGCAAATGTGCTAGTATTTTCGAAACTACATGCCTCTTGGGTACGACCATGGCTTTGATAATAAGAATTCATCACAAACGATGCATGATTTATAAGAGTATTGGGGACAAAGCATGATCCACCAGTTCGAATTGACCTACAATCAACTCTTTGACTGCATCCAAAATTGATATTTACTTGTAGTTGTGCATTAGTCGCAATCAGAGTTGCGATACACATTTGTTTAGAACTGAGCACATGGAGGTGGTTTATCATAATTGAAAAAGAAATATGAAAAGGATTGTCAAAGACGACGACATTTTGGCCATTGTTTAAAATGACAATCCAAATTAGATCAACTAGTTTTATTTTTTTGGATATCTATATGAGTATATGTGTAAATGACTATATTTATAATCGTATATGTGTCTTTATATATATACATATACATATATATATATATATATAAAATAATTGTTTGAAATATTATGTCTATAAAAAAGTTTAACCGCTATACAACAAAAAATTATATCTTTATAATCTGAAATAGTATGTGAAAAAAAACTTTAATCACTAGATAGTAGAAAATCAAAGATTTAACAAACATTCGTTTTTTATTCCATAATTAAGAACACTAAGATGGATTTGCATGCTTGTTTAGGTCATTCGACATTTTATGATTCAAACATTAGTTTCTCAATTTTATATACCTATTGCTTCAAATTTTATAATGGCTCAATTGTATGCACCACTTGCTCCATTACTGAACTGCACAAATTGTTTTTCACAAATTTTACTTTAATATATTTTCTCTTCTTGGTGTTGTGTATTCGGATGTTTGGACAGTTCCACTCATTTTGTTGATGCTTTGGATTACTACATAATTTTTACCAAATTTCAATCCCTATTTTATCATCCATACGGAAGAATTAACTACAAGATCCTTGTCGGTGTTACTCCGAACAAGGGATTCACAATCTCTTGATGGAGCATGGAGGTTTCATGGTGGAGAGAAAAATGGGATATTTAAACATTCTATTTTCTTTTTAGCTTTTTAAATTTAGTTTTGCTTAATTTGTGATTCGCTTATTTATTTTATAATTTTTTTATTAAGGAGAAAACTATTTTTTGAAATCGTGTTGGGAGAACAAAAATAAAAATTACATGATGTCTTAAAGTGTATAGAAAATTATGTTGTGTATATTTTTAAACAATGAAAACATGCTTTCTTACAATTTTTAATAAGTTGAGTGAGTATTTTTTAGAAAATTTCCCATTAAATTTACTTATGACTGTCGGCAACATCACACTGCCGATCTATGCAGGAGGCATTATAGCATGGGTGAACTTCGTGGTTGTCGACAGGCTCATGGTGTACAATGTTATCCTTGGAACGCCATGGTTGCATAAATGAAAGTAGGCGTATCAACTTATCACTAGTGGGTCCGGTTTCCTTCACCTCGAGGAATTCAAACGATACGCGGTATCCAACACGCAGCTCATACATGTTTCCTTGTCGAGCAAAAGATGCGAAGTGCTAAAAACTTATAGCAACTAAAAAAGGGAGGAGCAGAGGTCGACAACGCCAGCACCTATGACCTTGCTCCCAAAAGTTGCAACACCGTTCAAGTAAACATTGACGAGAACAATCCTGAAGGTTGTGTCGACATCGGTGCCGACTTATCTCAAAATATGAAGGACGAGCTCGTCAAAATGTGGCCACTTTTGTGTGGTCGATTAAAGATATGACCAGCATCAATCCAGTAATCGCTAGTCACGAGCTAAACGTCGATCATATCCAACTTACAAACCAGTCAAGCAGAAACGTCGCAAGCTTGGTCCCAACCGAGCAACCGCTGTAAACGAAGAAGTCGACAAACCTCTCGATGCTGGTTCAATAGTTGAAGTGAAGTATCCTGACTGCTAGCCAATCCTATGGTGGTCATGAAAAAGAACGGCAAATGGCAGATGTGCATAGACTTTACTGATCTCAACAAGGCGTGCCCTAAAGACAGTTTTCCGCTTCTGCATATCGATCGGCTCGTCGAAGCAACAGCCAGGAACGAACTATTATCTTTCATGGATGCATTTTCCGGTTATAACCAGATCCTTATGCACAAAGACGATCGTGAGAAGACAGCGTTTATCACGGACAAAGGTACTTAATGCTATAAGGTCATGTCGTTCGGACTCAAAAACGCAGGAGCAACGTATCAACGTCTAGTAAACCGGATGTTTGCTAATCAGCTTGGCATAAACCATGGAAGTTTACATCGACGACATGCTCGTCAAATCGCTCCGCTCAGAAGATCACATCAGCCACTTACGAGATTGTTTTGCGGTCCTCAACAAATACAACAAGAAGCTAAATCCAGACAAGTGTACATTCGAAGTAACGTCAGGCGAGTTCCTGGGATATCTCGTTACTAAACGAGGCATCAAAGCCAATCCAAAGCAAATAGCAGCTATCATCGACCTCCCCTCGCCAAGGAACACTCGCGAGGTTCAAAAACTTACAGGACATATCGCTGCATTTAATTGTTTCATATCAAAATCAACCAATAAATATCTTCCATTCTATCAGTTGCTACGTGCAAACAAACGGTTCGAGTGGGACGAGAGGTGCGAAACTGCTTTCAAAGAGCTTAAACAGTATCTTTCAACTCCGCCGATCTTAGCAAAACTAGACGAAGGAGAAACGTCATATATTTACATCTCCGTCTCCAGCTTAGCTGTTAGCGACGTGCTTGTTAAAGAAGACCGAGGAGAGCAACACCCGATATTCTACAAACACTCAATGGAGCCAAACTACAATACCCGATTCTGGAGAAACTCACCTTCGCGGTCATATCTACACGAAAGCTGGGCCCTTACTTCCAATCACACACCGTTGCGGTCCTAATGAACCAACCATTGCGTACAATTTTGCATAGTCCGAGCCAATCCAGAAGACTCGCTAAATGGGCCATCAAACTAAGCGAGTATGATATCGAGTACAGAAATCGAACGAGGGCGAAGTCTCATGTCCTGGTTGATTTCCTCGTCGAACTTTCTCCCGAACTCTCTGAAAGCATCCCGGCAATGGAAAAATGGGTTTTGCACGTAAATGGAGCATCATCAAAACTTGGTTCCGGAATTGGCATATGATTGGAATCACCAACCGGATAAGTACTCGAACAATCCTTCTGCTTAGCCTTCCCGATATCAAACAGCGAGGCTGAGTATGAAGCACTCATCGCCGGATTACGACTTGCTCAAGGCATCGGGGCAAAACGAATTCAAGCATATTGTGACTCTTAACTCGTTCCCAATCAGTTCAGCGGAGACTACGAGATGAAGAACGAGCGAATGGACTCTTACCTCAAGATAGTCTGCGAACTATCAACACACTTTGAGTCTTTCGAGCTCGAGAAGATCCCAAGAAGTGACAATGCACCCGCCGACACATTAGCCACAGTGGCTTCAACTTCAGATCCTGACCTTCGTCGTGTCATACCAGTTGAGAGCATCGATAAGCCAAGCATTGACGTCACTACGCCACCCACATTCAAGCCACCCACGGTCAAGCCACCTACAACAACGTCCGCTGTTTCCGATGATATTCTCGCTGACAAATATCGACCTGCTGCGGACAACTCAACAATAGAAAATTGGATTAACAAAATCTGCAACTATATCGCCAATGGCATAGTACCTCAAGACAAATGGGCAGCACGACATTTGCGAACTCGGAGTGCCACTATACGCTTATAAAAGATAGCCTATTTTGACAGAGCGCTGCGGGAGTGTTACTCACTTGCATTCAAGGCAAAGAAACCATTCAAGTCATGAGAGAAGTACACGAGGGCGCCGGAGGCAACCACTCAGGAGGCCGAACTCTTGCACTCAAAAGCTAGAAACACGGCCACTACTGGCCGACCATGATCTCAGATTGCGAAAATTTTGTGAACTTAACCCAGCCGCGTTGAACAAACTTATAAACCCCGTCTCTATCGAAATAATCCACGTCTTCATTTAAGTAAGCCAAAAACTTACACTTAAAGACTTAAAGCTGAGTCCCTCTCTACGTTCGCGATGATCTTGAAATACCCATAGTGTAAGCCAGGCACAACGCTTGCACCTAAGTATAGCAAGCTCAACTTGCATACTTGATACATATCAAACTCTGATTTTCGGTTCAAGTGTATACAGGATAAGTTAAGAGACGTCCTGCGTCATAATATTCTTTGAAAACAAGTTTAAACGCCAAGGAAAACCTCGCAAGACCTTGTCCGTTAGCCGAAGAAACCTAAGAAGAATCAAAGCCGAGTTTCGGCTCGCATGAAAACACATTTCAACTAAGACCAGTCTTACTTCAAGAAGAAATCTTAAGTCAGAAAACTCAATTCTTCTAAACTCCTGCTCTCAAGATTGACATATTAGAAGACAAATAAGAGCCAAAAGCCGAGCTTCGCCTCGCATTTTTTAATTTAAAGCCGAGCTTTGCCTCGCAAAAGCCAAGCTTTGCCTCGCAAAATCCAAGCTTTGCCTCGCAAAAGCTAAGCTTTGTGTAACACCCGCGTCCGAGGATTCTATCCAATCATCGAGGATCCTCGAGGACCAACGAGGATGGTCCGAGGATCAGTGTTGAAATACGAAGATTGGTCGAAGGAAATCCAATTGTTCGAGGAAAAGTGAGATTGGTCGAGGAATAATCCGATTAGTCGAGGAAAGACTAAGTCTGGACATGGAATTCCGAGGAATCCGCGTGATTGGTCGAGGGAGTCACGTTCGGATAAGATTGGTTCGGACAGAAATGGAATGTTCGGACAGAAATGGAAATAATCGGACATGATCGGATAACGTTCGGACATAAGTGGATAATATCCAAAAAAGGTAAGGAATCTTCGAATGGAATCGGGAATCGTCGAGGATTCCTGGGCCGGCGTCGTGGACTCATGGGCCGACGTCAAGGATTCACAGGCCAGCGTCGTGGATCAAAGGACCGGCGTCGTGGACTCGTGGATCTAGTGTCAAGTTCAGGCCCAATGGTTAGGCCCAACTAAAGTTTGTTGATTAAGTGAAATATTAGGGTTTTATGTGAAACCCTAATGTTATAAATAGGGGATTCGTGGTTTTAGTGAGGGGAGACGAGATTACACACGAAAACGTGATGAATGACTCTAGTCACACAAAGAAATACCGTAAGTAATACATTGTTAAGTTTTGCCGACGAATTCTCGAGAAAGGGGAAGAGATCGTCGATAATCATCGAGGATTATCGAGAAAACAGTGAGGGTTTATCGAGAAAAGGCAACGGCTGTCGAGAGTAATCGATTATTCATGTTCGATTCTCGAGTATTGGGAGGATCTACGTGAGATTTATGTTCGTGATGGAGGATACACGAAAGAGTAACGTTCGGGATTGAGGATCCTTGAAGAATTGTCGAGGAACACGAGTTCTATCAAGGGGATTCATAGTTCTGTTGAAGATAAGCGTAGATATGTCGTGGAATCCATGAGATATGTCGCAGCGGATCGAGGAATGTGTGGATCTGTCATAGAATCGATGAGATCTGACGAGGAAACAAAGGAACGTTGTTGTTCATCGAAGGAAAAGAGAGATCTTCGAGATCCATCGAAGTAATATGAAGATCATCGAGATCTGTCGAGGTAAAAACAAAGATCGTCGAGATCTGTCGAGGAAGAACCAAGGACAGTCGAGATCTGTTGTGGGAAACAAGGGATCTGTCGGAGAAAGTTCGCGGATTCGTTGAGTGGTGTTCACGGACGGTGGACAAGTGAGGGTTAGAAGGATGATCGAGAAATCACGTGTACGGGCGATGGTGGCTACGGCGAGTCTTCAAGAATGAAGAACGTGGTTGATGTTCGGCACGTTGCCAACTCCGAACATCTCTCTCTTTGTGCTTGGTTATGTGGGGTGGTTGGTTGAATAACTAAGTACAAAGGGGGATTGTGTTGGATGGCACGAAGGTAGCTGGTCCGATGATGGTATGTTCGTGAACTAATGAAGGAAGTTTGAAGAAACGTTTGCCGAATGTTGACGGCTACAAGGATTCCTGTAGATGTATGTGGTCGGTTACGGGGATTCATGTGGATTTACGTGGACAAGTGGACAGAATCCTAAGGTTGGCTAAGGTATGAAGAAGGTAATGGTTAAAGTTAATCAATTACTAAAGATGAAAGGCAAGTCATGATGTGTAAGCTTAAAAGAAATGTTAAAAATAGTAGTGCTTCCGTGTAAGTGTTACTCTCGGATTTTATGGCCGAGAGTTGATCCGGTACATGGTACCGGGTTAGGGTGTTTCACTTTGCCTCGCAAAAGCCAAGTTTTGCCTCGCAAAAGCCAAGCTTTGCCTCGCAAAAGTCGAACTCTGTCTCGCACTTTTTAACAAAAGCCAACTATGTATGTACCATGAACCAATAAATTGTCACGTCAAACGCACAATAACGTTCTAAGTCATAAAAACTTAACAGTTGACTAACACCGTCTAAGTCAAAGTTGATTTCAGCTAACATGTAATAATTTATGAATAAAATTTGAATTTTATGACGGTTCGAGTTGAAAAATGCATTGTATCGTAATTTACTTTCTTATAGTTCCTTCTGTATTAATCTCAGCTTTTCATTGTGATCTTCACCTTACATTTAAATTAATTAAGTAGTTGTTAAAAAAAAAATTATAAGAATTTTTCAAATTGGAAATGATGTATTTTAAGAGATAGTTTAAAGACTATATAAATATATGTTGGTTATTGAAATTCAGATTATTTAGATTTATCAAAAAACAAAAAATCCTTGTCAAATAAAAAAAACTTGGAAGTTTATGAAGAAAAAAGAATGAATATATATGTATAGATTGTTAAAAACGTAACATGGAAGTTTAAATAGACACAATTGTGTATACAACTATTGGGACGAACCGTTGTGATGAAAAAATATATAAGAACAAAATATGGTGAAAAGATATAACTTTAAATGAATAGATGCAAATCGTGTAAGAAACACAACAGTAAGATATTATGTTTCAAATTATTAAGTAAGGATTAAGATAAAAAGACGCAACCATAAAAGATTTATTTTCAAATTGTTATTGTTATAAAAAAAATTATACCCCTTATAAATTTTGAAAATTTTAGTTAGTGATATGAAATCTTCTTCTCAACAGTGCTTCTCGAGGCCCCCCCCCCCCCCCCCCCTAATAAGTAAGGCCCCGCTAGCCTGGGCGAAGATGGGGATAAGGAATAAGGATTGAAGCCCCCTTAGCTCTGCCAGGCACTGGACAGGGGTTAGCTCGGTAAATGTGTAGAGCCAAGTGAAGTATGGTGTAGTAGTAGGCACTTCTAGGCCCCTTCCCGACTACTGGATCACTCCATTGCTTTGGGTACTATTGTGATTGAATGATTTAAATATATGTGGATATCCTTAAAAGAAACATAACTTCAATTTTTGTATAGTGAAGATTTTTACTAGATTACATATGAATTTACATTATTGGAAATCATGTGTTTACATGTATGAAAGTGTGCACGTCATGCATGCATGTGAGTATACAGTGAAACCCCAAAAATAAAACTAATCAAGATATAAAACTAAATGCATGTGATTAATAATTTTCATAATCGAGAATTAAATGGCAGCTCATTTTAGTATATACCCACATGTGGCTACGTACGTAACGTTCCCATCTTACTACATCCACGCGTCGTTTGTAAGTAACAACGTACGTACTTTTAGTTATCAAATTAACGGACCTCTTATATTTTTTTTTAACGCCCAATAATTTTTACTAATTAGACTCTATACAAGTATTTTACAAGCTAATATGGCGGAACAAAGTATTTATAAAACAAAGACTCTATAGAAGCTGTTTTACGAACTAACAGATCAGGCATCCTATTTTTTTCTGATTAGTAAATTATAACGATGATAAAGGGAGTTTGGACATCTAATAACGAATATCGTATTGGAAAATTCCTAATTCACAATGATTCTTCCCATTTTTGATTATATTGATTAGTTATTGATTATCGCATTCAAACCACACACTGTAATTGTTTAATCCAGGTAAGTTGTAAAACATGCAAGAAGCCAATAGTTTATGTATGTAACGCTGACGATGATAAATGGAGCTTAGTCGATCCAACCTCTATCATTTTACTAATACTATCGCTAAAAATCCATCCAATATTAATATTTTTCACTCTCTATTTGTAACCACTATCAAAATTATATTTCACCATTCCAAAAGAGAGGGGCTCCAGTCACATTCCCGTTCAGTAAGAGGTACACCATGTCGCCGATACTCACACCACACATAAATGCAGATGTATCCACCCATTCAAACACATCAGAAATTACTATCTTGTAATTGTGGATCCTAAATCTTTCTGATAAAAACTTAACGCCAAGTGAGTCCAAATAAAATAATTATATTTGGTGTATAAAATGATGATTATCTAATCCATCTAGAAGAAGTAAAAAGGTATATTAATTCAATATAAAATAATAACTTAAAGTCGTTAGAGAATTTTATTAATTTAGAAAAAAATGAGAGTGACAACTTCTTTTTTGATTTCCAGAAAAGGAGGGAGTCATGTTTGGCTGGATCTCACCTAAATCTCACATTCCCATACCTTCTTCCTCTTCTTACGCACATGATTCTTCCTTTTGTGTTACATTTATACTTTTCTTTTCTCATTTTTATTTGTGATAAGTATATGTCTCCCAAACCAATTCTTGTCTACTTCTTATTTTTTCTGACGTCGACCAAACATTGTCTCGAGACTTGCTTTGCCTTAAGACCATATTCATAAATGTTTTAATCGAGACTCGGATATGTCTATTTTTTTGTTTCAGATAATGTATAAAGTTATAGTATGATTTATATGAATAGATCTATCATATTATAAATTAGGTAAAGTCAATTATTTTGGTACACAATATGGTTATAATGATAGATTCCGCCACCTACCTGCCTAAAACATGTCACATGTCTCCTCCCTTATCTTATTTCCATTTATATATTTCTTTATTTATTTATCAATTTTTATATCTTCCAATCAGCTTGCTTCTTCACATTCCTTTTCTTGTTTGCCACCATAGTAGTACTTATTAATATACAATTTGCTATTAAAAGCTAAAAAGTGAGAAAATTTATCAAAATTTACAATTAATATGGGTCATGGAATTAGTTGAAATAAACTAACACCAAAAAGCAAAAAAAGTTATGAATAAAATATTTAACATAGTGAACGAGATATTTGTTGTAACATGCTAGTTGCTACTATATGGCCCCATTATAACCTAAAATAAGTTTCTAGAAGCCTTTTCATAAATACAATATCTACATGTAACTATGGATAACGGTTGTTAAAGTCCAATAGAGACCAAAACCATGTTCACATTTTTCAATCCTGGTAGATTTATGTTTTTACTTTTTATAATAATATAATTTTGGAAATTAAGTAAGTACTCTCTCTTTTTCAAATTATATGTTGTTATAAATTTTTTTATAAAAAATAATAAAACAATTAAATTTTCTGTTTTACCTTTTATTAATATGTTTAATTATTATTTTATTAATCAAACTATTAAAATAATATGAATAAAACTGTAATTTTTGCTATACATATGCATTAAAAATTTAAAACAACAGTTACATTAAAACAAGTTTTAAAATCTAAAATAATACTTAAACTGTAACATATTTTATTCTTAGTGGTGGGAAATACGTTTAATTTTTGTTGAAAAATAAAATATTTATCGTGATTTTCTTTCTTCAAAAGGTAAAAGATATATATATGAACAAAACAAAAAAAAAATACCAAAGAAACTGAAGTAAATAATTTCTATAATTATCCAAAACGATCCACACAAATTAAGAAAAAAATCTAAAAACCCCATTTTTGGGATTTTTTTTTTTGCCAGTTTGGTAAATTCTTACAACAATGACAAACGCGCCGCCATCAGATGATCCCGCCACGGCTTCGAATCAGCCGATGACCCGGCTCCCACTACCCGACCCGAACCGGAACCAAACCCAAGAGTTAAATCCAAATTCAGCTCTGAATTATCACTGTAATAACACTCTCCTCGGAGATCTTCATCCGTCGTCGTGCCACTAGTGGAGGCTCCGTTATCGGAGGAATTTTCCGTTTTAGTTTTAACGGCTAAGTTGGAGAAAGAGTACTTGACGGCGTCGTTTTGAATAGGAACATCAACAATCTGAGACGGCACCGTCTTTGTGTCGTTGATCGGACGATGAGTTTGTGGATCAATCCCATGGCTAAGAAGCTTCCTTTTAATATGAGTGTTCCAATAGTTCTTGATTTCATTATCTGTTCTTCCTGGTAATCTTCCAGCAATCAATGACCATCTGAAAAAACAAATTTCAACAAAAACAGATGAAACAAAAAAAAAAAAAGTTAAAGACTCTGTATTTATTTTTTCTCTGTTTCCTAGAAAGTTGAAATTTTTAACCCGAAAAGGATCAAAGAAGAAACGAGAGTAGGAAAAAAACGTGACCGAGTTTCTATTTTTTCTATGTTTCCCGAAAAGTTCTAAAATTTCCCGGGAAAGTTATAAGAAGAAGAGAAGTACTCTGTTTCTATTTTCTCTCTGTTTCCTATAAAGTTGAAATATTTGTCCCCGGGAAAGATGAGAAGGGAAAAAAAGTGACCCTGTTTCTATTTTCTCTCTGTTTCCTGGAAAGTTCAAATTGTTTCCCGGGAAGGATAAAAGAAGAAGAGAAGTACCCTGTTTCTATTTTCTCTCTTTTTGCAAGAAAGTTGAGATTTGTATTCCTGGGAAAAATAAAAGAAGAAGAAAGAGAGAGAGAGAGAGAGAGGGGAAAAAGTTTCATACTTGTTGCCGAGTAAGCTATGGAGTTTGATGATGATTTGATCTTCATCATCAGTAAAATTACCACGTTTAAGATCAGGACGAAGGTAATTAATCCATCTCAATCTACAACTTTTACCGCAACGCAACAATCCAGCAGATTTAGGAAGAGAACGCCAACAACCTTCACCGTGATTACGGATGTAATCGATGAGACGTTGATCTTCTTCTTTAGTCCAAGCTCCTTTGTTTGTGTGAGCCTTTTCGCAACAAGGAGATCTTCCCATGGTGAAAGAATGAAGATGGTGTAAGAGAAGAGGGAAGAGATCAAAAGGTGTGTGAGTTTGGGTTATATATATAAAAGGAGGCGACTTTGACCAAGTTGGTGTACATACATGTGAGTATGTGACTATATGAGATAAAGTGAGGCTGTGCTTTGCTTTGCTGTGTTGTGTGGGGATTAGGTAGGTAAGTAAGTAACCTTCTTCTTTTCTTATTCTTGTCTCCTCCTTAGATTTTGCTTTTTGCTTTTTATTGTTCTCTACTTATAATTAGTTGGAAATTGAGACAAATACAAAGGAAAAATATTGTAAATTTTACTTGAATATATCTGAAATTTGATATTTTTCCTCTAATCTATTTTAAAGTGATTTATACAAACAAAAGTAACTAAAACACTAAAGAATATTTTTGTAGTTAAATATTTACCTGGTAGTGACAAATAAATTACTTTGGGTTGATTGTTTGAGAGTGTGGCTATAGGTTTTGACTTTATAATTTTGAATGCAATAGATTAAGGCTGTTATGTTTTATTAGCTATAAGAAGAAGACCATAACGAGAACAAAATAAGTTATTTTGGTTGTGAGATATTTTAGTAGAACTTCTAGGGTGGTGAACACATTAAAGTCTAATAAGAAAAGAGATATGAGTTTATGACTTGAAAAATACGTAAAAACTATTGATGAAAATCTCAGTCCAACTCTGATTATATCAAAATTGGGTTTGGAGATGAGGGTTTCCAGTAGCCTAGGTTTCAGGAGCAAAACGAGAAGAGGGAAGAAGTGGGCCTTCAGAGAAGTGAAGTCCAAACAATTGCTCTAATTTGTGATTTAGTATGATAGAACATACTAAATCATGGATTATGATTTAATATTTAGTATGACCTTACCAAGTTGAAGTAGATTATTATTTGAATGTTTAAAGATTACAGTACAAACTTATATATCATGAGGCCGTGAAGATTATTTAGTATGCCTTCAGACAATGTTGTTTTTGGTTGTTCCTGTGGACACTAGATAGGACAATAAAGATATGAAAAAAATTTAGACCACACATATCATGAGGCCGTAAGACAAGTTGTTGGGGCGTAACAGTAATCAAAGACATGAAGGAAAAAGAGAAGAAAGAACAATCTTCAATATAAATCCATGGCTTCTACAACTTCCACTTATGCTCGAACGTCTTGTACTCTCCTACCCAAATTCCATTACCGCACACAGTTCAGAGACGATATTAAAGCACAAAGAAGGATAACAGCGGGAAAAGTGACGCGTATTTACGCGTCACAAGGCCCGACAAAACCGCCAAAACCGTCGCCGGGAGTGGACACAAGAATCCACTGGGAAAACCCGGACGAAGGCTGGATCGGAGGAGGATCCAACCCGACCAAATCTGTTGAAGAGGACAACACCAATCTCTTTAGTGATGAAAAATTTGCCGAACTAATCAAAGACTCTTTTGATTCTCATTACCAGTGAGCAAAAACAAAGATTCTCATTGCCTTTTTTTTGTTTTGTTTTTCTTCATAATTGTAATAGTTATCATTTTCAGATTCTTAGGTGTCTCAACAGATGCTGATCTAGAAGAGATAAAATCTGCGTACCGGAGATTATCCAAAGAGTATCATCCAGATACAACTTCATTACCGCTTAAAACTGCTTCAGACAAGTTTATGAAACTAAGAGAAGTCTACGATGTTTTGAGCGATGAGGAGACTCGGAGGTTTTATGACTGGACATTGGCTCAAGAGGTGGCGAGTCGTCAAGCTGAGAAGATGAGAATGAAGCTCGAGGATCCGAAAGAGCAAGATTTTCGGAGTTATGAATCAATACCTGATATGGTAGACCGGTTAGGTGGAAGGAACATGAAGCTTAGTGATCAAGCAATGACTGCTCTCACGTTCGATATTTTGATCATAGTATTCGCCGTTTGTTGTATAGTGTTTGTGATTGTTTTTAAAGATCCTTCTTACTAGGTAACAATATGTGTATATATATGCATATGTAGATGTAGATGGAAGATTAATAACACTTATATAGCATATTGAATTAAACAAGTTGTCTGGTGGTTCTGTTGCATTAGCTACATTTTGTATCATTAGTTAACTAGCTTTCAAGTCTTACATGTAGGCACCTAATTAACTCAATCCTTCTTTGACGTGTTCGATGAACATTTTGAGTACGTTTAAAAGCGATATTGTGAGAGTTATATACAGTTAAGGGTACACAAAAATGCACTAATTACTCCATGATAAAACCTATACTGATGAATGAACTAACAACAAAAGTCTATCGTCTCAACTAGTAATAGGACATTGCAAGTAATTAGAGTGTGTCCTTAGCTTGTCGGGTCTCTTTGGTCGTTGGCCGAGCTCTTCTTCGCCTTCTGTAGTTGCTCGTCTCTCATTCTGGACAGCATGATCACGTCCTTCAAGGATTGAGGCCGAAAAATCCGAATATAATCAGATATTGATGAGTGAAGAACTCCCATGAATGTTCCTACTAATGCTTTTTGTCTCCAACTATTGACCTTATTTAAAAGACGTTCGAACTCCCGTAGATAGTCTTGGAGCTGCCCGTTTGTTTAATCTTGCATAACGCTTCATCGAAATCTTCGATCGGACCAAATCGATCCCACAGGCCACATCTCTCCATCAAATACGTTCCAAGTAATGACCATATTATTATCTTCCTTAATTGTCTTGGTCATAGCCAGCCACCATTGGTATGGTATGCTTCGTCTTCGAGATGGTAAGATGCATATTGCACGCGAAAATGATCATCCTGTATATCTTGATACGCAAAATAACTGATTCGCCTTATCCAAGTTGTTGGGTCTCCTCCTCTTGAGAATTTAGGAAAGTCCAACGTTGTGAACTTTGATTGGAACATGGCTTGTGTTCGGGAGGCTTCAATGTGAGCAAATTTCTCATTGGCTTCTATATGCATTTTCACGAGCTCCTCTTGGACGTTGCTCAAGCGGACTTCGAGTAGATCAAGTATTTCTTTGTTACTTGCAACCATGTTATGAATTTCTGTTATGATACCAAATGAAAACAAGGATGAAATTTTGATAAGAACAATAGTTTTTTTTTTTGTAGAGAAACTAAGTGCTTATTGTTTTTCTTTTTGATCTTTAAATAGGAGATACAACGTGGAAGTAAATATGGAAGCATGGGTTCCTACAAAACTGGTGATCGGGGAAAGTGGTTCCTCCTTTTAAGACTATATATGTACATTGGTTGCATAGTTACAACATCCCATTAACACTCCAAATCATTTTCACTTTTTTCCATGTCATCTTCTCTTTCTTGTACCTCATAATTCAACATCTACCTAATTTTTATCCTCTACAATAGTTTTGTTTAATAAAGTTACAGCACCCTTTCCCACCAATTTTATTTTTTATTTTTATTTTCTTTATATTTTAGTTTTTGTAATTATATATTATAGCACTACAAGAAAACATCAAGAAAACTTACAAAATTTCCTACGAAATTTTTGGTAGGATTGATTTCCTACTAAAAATCTACGAAATTTTCACCAAAAACATAAATCGTAGGAATTTCGTAGGAAAAATCCTACGAAAGAGAATCTGATAGAACCCCGAATAGGCTTATCAAGGAAGTAGAAGAATGAAAAGAGAAATAGAAGAATTAGACCTGAGAAGAGAAGATAGGAGAAGAGCAGAGATTAGAGAAGAAGAATAAGTAAAGAGGAAGAAGATGATAGAAAGTGATTTTAATTCATTGTTGTTCGATGATCCGTTTACAGAGAAACGTAAAGCACTAAATACATGTCATTATCTAATGAAATGGGTTTAAACGAGTGACAAACGCAAAAGCCCACAAGGCCCAATAACTGGATTGTATCAATACTCCTGGTTTGAAGAACCACTTGTCCTCAAATTGGAAGGAAGGTGAATGTTGAATCAGAAGCAACACTATGTGGACAAAATTTTTGACTTGGCTTCACCGTAGCTTGGGAAACATCATGTGTTTTACAGCCCTTTTGCTTCTTTGATCGTCTCTCCCCACGTTGACACCAACACTCTAATAAACACATGAAAGATAAGATTGAGCTTGGTGAAGTATCCCTTTCAAGATTATGCCCAACTTCCTTGTTTCTTGCATTCTCTCCTCGCTCAATGTGAATAGCATCATAATCCCAATTCAACCTCAAAGTAATTGCAGAAATAATCTCTTTCAGTCTTCTTGAATTCTATAATGGATGCCACAACCTCTGCACAACAGACTTTATCTCCCCTTCACAAACTCTGTACCAATAGTTGTCTGGTTCTACAATCTTGAACTTCCTCATTATCTAGGTGTCCTTTACATTAGCAAACTCCACCATTCTTCTATGCTTGTTGGGCTCCTTTTCCATCCTTTTCTGAGCCAGTTCTAAGTTTTCTCTTAGTTCAATAAGAAAACTGTCTATGTCCTTAAGTAACTCCTCCTTTGCCAGCCTCTTGTAAGTTTTCAATGCGCCCTCATGTCCTCCAACTACACTTGAGTGAAACTGTTATAGCAATTTTGGAATGAAGGAAGATCTAGCTTGATCTAGGATGGCACAAACATTTTCGGACATGAGATCAACACCAAGAACTGTTATAAACTGACATGCAACTTTAGCCATCGTGACAGCTGAATCAGCCATGATTAGAGAGTCAGATATAGAGATATGTGGCCAATGCTTTTGAGCAGCAATCAAGACACCTTGTACTTCTAGATCCATATCGAAATGAGCAACCACTCCTATCTTATTTTCTTTCAAAGCATTAACAAGTTCTTGAACCCTTGACTCTTCATGAAACAAATGTTTCGCCTGAGCTTCAGCAAAGCTTCCTTTAGCTTCAATGCCATGAGCTATTAACACAAGTGAAAGTAATGGCTCAAAGGAGAGAGCTTTACCTTCCCTCTTCGCACTAATCATCGAGTCTTCTTTTGCATTCTCACAAGAACCTTGTGCCACGTGTTCACTCTCGATCTCTCTCAACCCAACAATCCAACATTAAGCGCATCCAAATCCTTAATCTTCAATTCCAACACTTCTACAAGGGAAACCTCATCAAAAACTTGAATAAGACAAGAACACATCTCTTTGGATACATCTGACTCACTATTCCCAGGAGGAGGAGGTATCCGGTCTATAATTGCAGGAAGGACATTCTCGAGACCAAAACCAATTTTGGCAGATACTAGAAGCACATCATATGTGTTGAGATCAAACATCGATTTCAGTTGAGCTTTCACACGTTCAACATAAGATCTCCATGACTTCTAATCATCAACGAGCATGTGCTTCACAACTGACTGTTCAATTAAGCTTCTCAGGTCAAGGCTAGTGGAGAAGAAATAAGCTTGTACAGGAAGAGAAAGCTTGGATTCTTCCTCTAAGCCTCCTACATGATTCTCATCATCAACCTCCGTTTGATTTTGATAGACCATGAAATTGGTCTGATAGGTTAAGAGTGCTCGTGGCCTTCATGAAGAAGAAGGAGAAGCAAAGGAGAAGGAGAAGCTCTGTCTCAAACAGAGGGTTCAAGTCTTTTATTACCAATGCACTGTTGTTTTGTTTCTATGTTGTTGTTTACTTAAGCAAACTCTCGATTCATGTATTTAAGGGAATGTCCCCGAATGTTAAGGTTCAATCAGAACATTAAATAAAGTTTTACCCAAACCTCTCTTCTTATATCGATCTCTCTATCTCTAATCTCTTCTCTTCTCTGATCTAATCCCCTTCTCTTCTCTTTTCTACTCTATATCTTTTGTTCTCACCTCTTTTCTATTACTTCTTTGATAGACCAATTTCATGGTCTATCATGGTCCCTTGGCCTTGATAACCAACCTTTAACATCTTCTCTTCCTTGTTTACCGTTGACCATGTTTTTCTCAAAACCAAGTAGTGTTCATGCTTTCTTCTTTCTCTTTTGAATCGAGCTCTGTTAAAATGTTGCATCACCGAAATCCACTTAAGAAACAAAGATTTTACTGTGGCACGAAGCTTTGAAATCTCAAAATCATAAGAAACCTTATGGGTTGAGACGCACACCACCTGTTCGACAAAATTCTCAATAGGAGATTTCAAGTCTTCCATCGGAATAAACTCATCTGGGCTTGCCTTGTGTGTGGGCTGAAAATCTTGTGTCTCCTTGTGCATTGCGGTCAACGGTGGTGGAGGAGGAGGAAGATCCCAGCCGTTAACTAGGTGTCGTTAATAATCTTCACCAAATCGTTCTTTCAGGAGATTGATGCTATATTCCTTAAATGGATTCTCATTCTCTAGACGTTCAGACCAAGTTAGCATCAAGTTTTTTAGTTCCATTGTAGCTTTGAATTGCCTTGCCTCGAGTTCCAAGGGAGACATTGTTAGCTCTTCAATGAAAAGCACCATTTGATAGAACCCCGAATAGGCCTATCAAGGAAGTAGAAGAATTAAAAGAGAATTAGAAGAATTAGACCTGAGAAGAGAATATAGGAGAAAAGTAGAGATTAGAGAAGAAGAAGAAGAAGTAAAGAGGAAGAAGATGATAGAAAGTTTACAGAGAAACATAAAGCACGGGCTGTCGGAGTGTATCCCCTGCAAAGTATGCGTTAAGTCTGTATACACACGGTTTTCCAAACTCAAGGTTTAACCACATTTTTAGCTTAATTCGAGTTGTATCTCCACGACAAAGTTTAAATCGATGTAAACCCCCATCTTGTTGACTTTTTGGTTGACTCAGACGGAATTACTTAACAGACATTACTGTGTTGCTGATGTGGCGCCACTGTACAGCTGACCAGGCGCCACTGTGCAGCTGACGTGGCAAATAAAACTAAAAACATTTATAGTTAGCTAGACTCGAACCTGGGTGGGAAAGCTCCATGGTAAAACACACTAAACACACGTTAATATTTTGAGTTATTAGTGACAAAACATTAATATATCTTAGTTAGTCTATCTTTTTTTATACAAAAATAGAATTCACCATCCAAGACCTCAAAAAAGTTAGTTCCATTTTCCGACCAATATTTCTGACTATTATAATTTCAAAAATCCGTCAGAAATTTTGGAATTCCGTCGTGAAATTTCAGAAATCCGTCGGAAATTTCAGAAATCCGTCGGAAATTTCAGAATCCATCGACAATTCCAGAAATCCTTAAGGAATTTCGAAAATCCGTCGGGAATTTTGGGAATCCGTTGAAAATTTCAGAATCCGTCGAGAATTTCGGCAATCCTTCGGGAATTTCAGAATCCATCGAGAATTTCAAAAATCCGTCGGAAATTTCAAAAATCCATCGCAAATTTCAAAAATCCGTCGGGAATTTAACACACTAACCACTAGGCCACGTTAATATTTTGAGTTATTAGTGACAAAACTTTAATATATCTTAGTACGTTTGTATTTTTTTTATACAAAAATAGAATTCACCATTCGAGACCTCAAAAAAGTTAAATCCAATTTCCAACAAATATTTATGACTATTTGAATTTCGAGAATAGTCAGTTTCGGAATTCCATCGGGAATTTCAAAAATCCGTCTGGAATTTCAAAAATCCGTCTGGAATTTCAAAAATCCGTCTGGAATTTCAAAAATCCGTCTGGAATTTCAAAAATCCATCGGGAATTTTGCAAAATTCCCGATGGATTTCTGAAATTACGCGACAGATTTCCAAAATTTCAGATGGATTTTTGAAATTCCCGGAGAATTTTTGAAATTTCCGACGGATTTCTGAAATTCCCGACGGATTTCATAAAGCACTAAATACATGTCATTATCTAATGAAATGCGTTTAAACAAGTGACAGACGCAAAAGCCCACAAGCCCCAATAACTGGATTGTATCAGAATCGTGGGAAAATCGTAGGAAATGGCCTACTAAAACCTACGAAACTTTTGGTAGGATTTATTTCCTACGAGAAACCGACGAAATTTTCCCAAAAAATATAAGTAGTAGGAGTTTCGTAGGAAAAATCCTACGAAATAGAATCGTGGGAAAATTGTAGGGAATTTCCTACGAAAGTCTTACAACAATAAGAGCGTAGAAAATTTGGAAGGAAATTGGTAAGAATTTCGTAGGAAAAAATAGTGGAAAGAAAATGGTAGGAAATTTTTTTCTACCAAACTACTACAAATCTTTTGTGGAACCTACCAATTTCCTACCAATTCATTATTTATAACTAAACCTACCAATTTCCAACGAAAACCGTAAAACCTAAATCTATTTGATAACGTCTTGTTCCTTTCCATTTCTTCTTCTTCTATTATGAAACCTAGCCGCAGACACCAAACCTTAATCTGAAACCTTATTCTCTTCTCTTCTCAAAGCCATCTTCTTATATTCTCAGAGTTTCTTTTCTTGTGCAACCTAGATCTAGTCGTGATTCCGTCGATCTGTACTCACGATCCCTATCATTCTCTTCTCCATCTCCGACCGTCTTCTTCTCTTCTCAGATCGTATAGATGGTGCGTCGACAGAGCCAATCAAACCTAGCAAACTTCAACTTTTCTCCACCCGTAGTTCTCCATTTCACGGTAGTGTCTCTCTGTCTTGTTTTCCTTTATAGATAATGTCTTTATTCTCTAGTTCTAGTCTCTTTCATGTCTTGTTCATTGGTTTCTATTGTGTAAATCTTTTATTGTTTTTTTGTATGTTTTAGATTTCGTGGCCAGTACTGTGAATATTAAGGAAAAAGATGTCCAGATCCAATATCTCATGGAATACAACAAGCTCCTCCTCGAAAAATTTCCTGACATTCGTCGACCAAATTCCTCAGTAAACCAGGAACATATGAAGACGAGACGCAACTGTAGATTGTTGTTCGTGTGTAAGTGAATAATCTGAATTGTGTTTGTTATGTATTTCCTAAGTTATATTTGAACATCAAACTTGATTTTTTTTTTCTCAATTATCAAACTAGATTTTCTTTTAAATTAAAAATGCTTTTATAATTTGTTTACAAATTAGAATAATTTTACAATTTAATCCCGTAATTTATAGGACATTTTATCT
This sequence comes from Crucihimalaya himalaica, assembly GCA_004349715.1. NCBI lineage: Eukaryota > Viridiplantae > Streptophyta > Magnoliopsida > Brassicales > Brassicaceae > Crucihimalaya > Crucihimalaya himalaica. Next base: position 865,323 of record SMJT01000074.1, on the reverse strand, counting down.
CAAATTGGGTAGTTTAAAATAGGAAATTAATAATAATTCCTACCACCTTTCATATTACGTTTTTTTTTACAAATTTCCTACGAAAAACAATTCTTACGAGAATAATGGTAGCGTTAAATCGCATGTTTCCTACGATTCTCCTACCACAAAATCCTACGTTATTCCTAGTAACACTATACTGCATGTAATATAAATCCTACGATTTTCCTACTTTTATTTCCTGTGAATTTGATACAACAGTTTTCTACAATATTTTCTACAAACTTTTTTCCGTAGGAAAATTCGTACGATTTTCCTACGAAAAAAATTTTGTACGATTGTCCTACCATTTTGGGATTTCCTACGGGATATTTTCTACGATATCGGCTGTTGGAAATCGAATGTTTTCTATTTGTGTAGTAACAATTAGCGTTTGAAATTAAACTAAAATAGTTAAAAATTCAATAATTTTATAAAATATTTTTTTGAGATTTTTATATATATATATATATATATATTTTTTAAAAATGCAAGTGATAAAGACAATAAATATAGATAGTTATTATTAAAATACATATAATGACAAAAAACTAAAAATGCAATACAATAAACAATGAATCACACAACACAACTAATAAAACACACATAACTTAATTTGCAACAACTGACGGTATGAAGAAATTTGGTGGGTAACCATAGTTTGGTATATTTTAGGGTTGGTTAGAGGATGGATTTTGGAATTGATAATTGTTAGAATTTGGGTAGTTAAAAGAGTAAGTAGAAGAATTTTGAGTGTTAAAATGGTTATTATTGGGATCCATTTTACTAAAACAATATTTAAAGTAAAAAATAAGAGGTTATTGGATGCTAATCGAATAAATATAGTAGAAAGACATGTTTTTTTTTCTATGACCAAAACAAATAAAACAAGTACTATCTATTTATAGAGAATGAAAAACAATGAATTTTGATATAAATAATTATAATTATATGAAATAATTGATGTTAAATAATTGAGAAGAAAAATAAATGACAAGAACCTGAAGAACCAATCAATTAAGTCCACATATCCTCATTTATATATCTATCTCGAGAAAAACAAATGTGCTAAATAATCATTTATTTTGATCCAATTAAAATCTGCCACATCACAAAAGGGGAGCCCATCTTTTTCATTTCACGTTGTTGAATTTCATCAATAGAGCAATTTGCCACATCAGTTTTATTTTTTTTCAACAAACCATTTGTAAACATTTCAACAGTTGATAAAAGAGTTATTATAAGTAGTCTAAGACTACGTACAATAAGAGTTTATTAATCATCTTATTTTCAATTTTTAACACTCCACGTCATCTTTTCTTCACTTTCACCTAATAATTCAACATCTACTTAATTTTTACACCTTGAAATAGTTTTGTTTAATAAAATTCAACACCTTACCCCATTATTTTTATTTAACATATTTGTTTTTTTTTGTTTTTTTATTTTTGTAATTACATATGAATAACAATCATCGATTTAAATTAAATTAAAATAACTAAGAGTTAAATAATTTTTTCAATAATTTTTTTCTTTCTTATTTTGTGTTATTAATTAAAAAAATGCAAGTACCAAAGACGAAAAATAAAGAGAATCATTATTAAAACAAACACAATTACGAAAAACTTAAAATACAATACAATATTCTAATAAACACACGACACAACCAATAAAACACACATAATTTAATTAGCACAATAGACTCAACTCATAAACAATAAAACCATTAAATCACACATAGAAACAAGATTTTGGGTGTTAAAAAGATTATTGTTGGGATTCATTTGAGAAAATAAATAAAAAAGTTTATGTGTCTAAATCAAATGAAACAAGTTTGTATTAATAGAGAACTAAAAATGATGAATTTTGATATAAAATTTTAAAATAAAATTTTTATTAATCTGGTAATAATTGAATTCAAATAATTTAGGGGGGAAAAATCATAATCTTCCATTTATTTTTAACAACCTCTCTCATTGTGTCATGTGTCATAAAAACTTCCTCATGTCGCCGATTCAACTGCTATGAATCCACGTCATTTTCAAATGTCACCATTGTAAGCATTCAACTACTTAATATATTATTCAACTGGCTCATTGTATGTAGTCTAAGAAGACTCTTCTATTTTTAACGGCAGTATGATAAATGAGAAAAGAAAAACAATAATGAAAACAATTAATGGAAATACTTTGTGTTTTGGAAACAACATAATTTGGAATTTAGGTGATAGTTAAAATACCATTCTTTATTAACCGAACTTTTTTTAAAAAAACAAACAATTCCAATCAAAATCAACACTGTACTAATTAATCTTATTCCATAACTGGAATTTAGGTTTTTTTTTTTTTTTTTTTCTTTTTGTCATCCAAACGCCATATATTAAGTTATCGGAACATGACTCTTTTCAAGTGAGAGCCAATCGGGAGCCGACTGACTTACATGAGAAAAAACGAAACCATGTGTTCTTGCACATTTTGCAAGATGATATGCACGTATATTAGCACTACGAGGAATAAGCCTAATATTAAAAGATACAAAAGAGTCTTTGAAACAAGCAAAATCCCTCAACTCAGAAGCAACGGTTCGCCAATCCTCAATATTGGACGTCATCGCTACCAAATCCGAGCAATCCGTTGCAAACATAATTTGATCCATCGCAAGCGCCAAAAGTGCCTTCATTGCCCATAGTAGAGCCTCTAGCTCGGTGTGAAGAAGGGAGAGACACCTCCGCGACCCTCTAAGCCCCATATGAATAATTCGGCGCCCAATGCATACATCCCAGCCTTGTCCGCTTCGACTCTTTGACGCATGCCAAGATCCATCTATGAAACACACAGATGAATCTTGTGGAACCAAAGGTATATCTAAGCATGGTTCTACCTCCTCAGATGTTTCTTCCTTATTATCTGCTCTCATCCATACATCTTCTTCTTGAATAACTCGCTCTAAAGTCTCTTGGCAGGATTCATAGATGTTTTCAAAAAAATTCTGATTTCTGGCTTTCCAGATATACCACATGAACAATGAGAAAACCCCCATACTCTCCTTCGTCGCTCCCCCCTCTATGCCCCTCCAAAATAAGAAATCAATATTACAGTATATGGATGACGAAGGAAACTCCCTAGGAGAGAAGGGGACAGGCGAAAGAGCCCAAACTTGTAGAGCTGGAGGGCTTTCGAAGAAGAAATGATTAATTATCTCTTCCTCGGCCCCACATCAAGGGCATTCCTTATCTCAACCGATGTGACGATAATAAAGGCGTTAGCATGATGCCAAGCACCCCAAAAGACATTGCCACCCAAAATGTTTTAACTTCCGTGCTGTTTTCAGTTTCCATACTTGTGCCTTAAGTGCCAAAAAACTAGGCCCCTGAAGAGGGAGGTCGCAAGTAGGACGAGAGATAGCTCTCACGGCTACATATCCTAACTTGGCATAATAATTGCCCGACTTTGTCGAGGTCCAGTAATATCCATCATTCGAGGCAGATAGACTCAATTTAATCCTTAAAATCAAGGAAATTTCCTCCGGCGGAAACAGTGCCTAGAGATGGTCTAACTTCCATGTTTTAGTCTGGAAGTCGATTAACGTGTTAACAAAAATTAATGGATCTCTCTCAGTTTTGGGGGGCGTGCCAGAGTATTTGGGATCTACGGTTCGGTCCAAATGCTCGTCCTAAACCCTGATTCAATGATCTTGCAAGTATCCAATTTTAGAAAGGGTTTCGCTGCCAGAATACTTCGCCATCCGTATGAATGTCGATTAGATGTTGTAATATCCAAAAGACTGTTATACCTAAAGTATCGCTCCTTGAGTATCCGAATGAGAAGGGAATCCGGGAACCGGATTAATCGCCATAATTGCTTCGCCAATAGAGCAAGATTAAAATTTTCTAGGGATCTAAATTCTAGACCTCCTTTCGAGGTATGTTCGCATAACTGGTCCATCGATATCCAGTGTATCCCAGTGCTCTCCGCTGTATTACTCCACCAAAAGTTGGCAACCGCACTTCGTAGTTTGGCGTAAACAGCTTTCGGTAAGAGGAATCACGACATTACGTATGTTGGGAGGGCCTGTGCCACTGACTTGATCATGATTTCTTTTCCACCTTTAGAAAGGAATTTTTTTGAGCATGAGTTGACTCGTTTTTGGAGTTTGTCTCTAACAAAAGCAAATACTTGAGCCTTGGATCTATGTATTTTTTTCGGGATACCTAAATATTTTCCCATTCCTCCTTCTTGGGTTATTCCCAGTATTTATTTGATCTCATGTCTTGGCATCGTTGGAACATCATTGCCAAACATGACAGAAGATTTGTTGAAATTAATCTCTTGCCCCAATACAATTCCATATGCGCGGATGATGTCAGTCACTTCTTTACTTGAAGTGGATCATCCTTACAGAAGAAAAGGTTATTGTCTGGAAATAAGAGGTGAGACACACACGGGCTTGCACATGAAATTTAAGACCTTGTATTTTTCCTTCACTTTTTGTCTTTTGTATCTGGGCAATAAGGGCTTCCGTGCACAAGATGAATAGGTACGGAGAGATTGGATCCCCTTGACAGCCGAATCCGACCTTTGGGGTCCCCATTAATGACTACTCTGTATGAGACCAATGAAATGCACTGAATTATCCATCCAATTCATCTTTGATCGAAACCTAATTTTTCCATCAGAGCCTGCATAATCCATATGCTTACACATATATGTCTTAATAGCCATAAACTTCTTCCTATTAGCTGGGTTGGAACGAAGAGCATGAAAGTTCTTCCTGTTATCTGTGATCAATCGTCCTGCTACAAAATTAGATTGTGTCTCGAATATAAGATCCAAAAGATATCTCTTTAGTCGAAGGCTCAAAATCTTTGAAATCACCTTGTAACTTACGTTACATAAACTAATAGGTCAAAAACCCACCATCTCTCTGGGTTTTTCATTCTTAGGGATAAGATACATATTTTTCTCATTTAGCTTGTCATCGAACATTCCTGAGTTGAAAAAGTTTTTGATCGTCTTTATCAGGTCACCTTTAACGATACCCCAAAATTTTGGTAAAATAGAGCAGTCATGCCATCTAGGCCCGGAGCTTTTCCCGGGTTTAGGGAGAATAACGCTCTTTTATTTTCCTCTTCTGTTACCTCTTGAGTTAAGTTCTCATTGATGCTTGGAGAAATTCTCGAGGGGATAACACTTAGCATAGAATGAGGTTCCCTCGAAACCGAGGATGTAAATAGCTCTGCGAGATAATCAACCGCTAGTTTCTCAATGCCTTCCTCTGAATCTACTCATAATCCATCTTGATAAATGAGACCTGTAATCCTATTACAGGCTCTTCTTCGCTTTGTTTACGCATGGAAATATTTGGTGTTTGTATCCCCTTCGACTAACCAATTTTCTCTACTTTTTTGGGCCCAAAAATTTTCTTCTTCCCTGTATGTGTCACATAATCTCCATTTAAGCTCAAAAGTGCTTCTGGAGTAACTGAGTCATCATCGTGCGCTTTATCAATCTTATCTTGCAGATCTTTAATTAATTTTTCTGTATTCGAGTGATTTGACCTTTTCCTGGTTGAGATTGCCTTTCTGCAACTCTGAATCTTCTTCAAGAGAGGCCAAGACTCTTGTGCTCCACTAGGAGAACCCCAACCCTCTTTAATGACGTTCGTAAACCCTGGTTTGTCAATCTATCTTTTGTCGAATACGAATTTTCTCGAGAATTTTATTGGACTAGCTCTAATAGATGCTAATAAGGGTCTATAGTCTGATCTCCAAATCTTTAGATACTCCACATTAGTGCGAGAAAATATATTATGCCAATCTCCATTGCCCATGGCTCAATCCAACCGACATTATACCCTAACATTTGATCGATTTCGTATCCATGAGAATTGATTACCTTGGAAAGGAAAATCAATAAGCCCACAAGAATCGATCATAGCTCGAGAGAAAGGAGGCTTCCGACCTTTTTCTCCCTCCTCTTTACTCATGATTCACTGTAATCTCGTTAAAATTGCCGATAATAAACCATGCTTCATGGCGAGTAATACCAATGCGTGTTAGACTCTCTCAAACATAATCAAGATTTTTAACATCAGGATCACCATATATATTAGAAATTAAGAGTTTTTAAAGAATTATAAGAAAATAGTTATCTTTAGTCGCATTAGAAAATATTATCAAGAGATACTATAGAGTAAATTTGACATAAGAAAAAGGTTATTTCTTGGAACATATCTCAAATAACGAACGAAAGAAAAAAGAGTATTATACTATAAATAAGCTTTACTCTCTGTGTTTCATTTTAAATGTAGTTTAAAGAATTTTATTTTTTTGTAAAATAAGTGTTGTTCTCATTTCCTTAGAGAAAAATTGCCACTATTTTATTCTTTTACCCTTATGTTATCCAATTAATTTAAGTCAAAAAACTTGGTAAAAGATTGATATAAATGATGGAACCGAGGTTATAAAAGGTATTTTATTTGATGTTTTAATTAGTGTGCAAAATTCTTAAACTACAATTAAAATGAAACAAAAAGAGTATTAAAAGGCTCCACATCTGAGTTTAGATTTTATCTAAACCACTACTGCGCCAACGACACCAGCGTCTCCTCACCACCACCAGCTCCGACATCATTTAAACGATCGCGTAAATTTTTCCTCCTCAGTTTGCGAAACCGAGTCTTTTTATTTATTCTACACTTCCGTTGGCTCTTGGTAATGTGGATTCGTTTTCGTATCAGCGCTGATAAAACAAATTTCCTTTATTGAATCGACCAAATTAAAACAATGAAACCCAAAGAGATTTGTTACTGATTTCCTCGTTCTGTTCCTCTTAATCGCTCTTGCTCGAATCATTTTCATCCTCCACTTGCTTGATTACGACTTAGTTCTCTTCATCACAAATAAGTATAAGTTACAGATTGTAATCATAATCTAATCGACCAAATAGATTTGGGGAATACATTTCGTACACTTCATTTTTTTCTTCATTTTAATGCAAATATTTCTCTAATTAGTGAATTTTTAATTTATTTTAAGTTGTTTTAATATGTGTTCTTTTATAAAATCATATGGAGTTACACACTGATTTTTAAGATTATAAAGTAATTTAAACATGTTAGTTTATATTAAAAAAATTATTTATGTATTTATCAGTTAAATTAATATCATATTTTTATAATTTTTTAAATGAATACAATTGAATTATGTATTGTTATAATAAACTAAAAAGGAACTTGTTTTTACTGATAATAAACTAAAAATTAAAAATTTGTTTTTAAATATCCTTTTTTAAACTACAAATGTTTGGACAAGAAATTTATATAGAAATGTTTGCTAAAAAAATATTTAACAAACAACAACAAAAGTTCATTCGTGCATTACAGTTTGTCAATTTTTAGTGTTCTCAAATTTCTTTTATTACTTTTTTTGTTAAATTATATATCAAACACATTTTTCTTTATTAAATTAGATAAATTCTAGAAGAAAACTATGGTGGAGAGACTCAAGCGGCTATCACCAATGAATAATTCACTTTAATATTCATTTTAATTCTTTAAAATTAGTAATTGAATACCCCTCCTAAGCCTTCTTACATAATTAGAACTTAGGTTTTAGTTAAAATTCTGTTCTTTATAAACCAAATTTAAAAAAATCAAATAATACGAATCAAAATCAAACCAAAATCTAGATTGAACATATAAAACATGCTTTTGTAAAAGACCATTTAATAATTTTATAAACGATTTTGTTTCAAACATCAAACAAACCGATCCAAATCCAAATCAAACCAAGAAAAAAAAATCGGTTTTAAAACCGGTTATTAGAAGAAAAAAAGATTACATATATAGCTGACAAGAATCCAAAACCGTTGTAAATTTTTCTGTAAGTTTAACTCGGATACTACTATTCTATAAATCAAATTTTTGAAAAACCGAATAATTCGAATCAAAACCAAATCAAAATTGATAATATAAACAAAATCGTTCAACAATTTGTTTATACAGTAAAACCTCTATTCTATAAATTAATATATACTATAAATTAACACAATTCGATAAGATAATACGATAATATTTTTTTAAAATTTTTTATGTAAATATATGGTCCCAACAATAGGATAAATTAATAATTATAAATCTTATGCATACATACCTAAGACAATTTTGTAAAATATGAATATGTTGTTGTTTATTTATTCTTAAAGTTAGAATCTCGTTGGACCTCATCTGTAATTTTCTTTATTGCATCCACAATTTTTAGTGTTTTATTCACATTTTTTTATTTTTAATCCGCCATAATTGATTTTACAATACTTTATAGATGAGGAATAATTGCTAAGTTTGATGTAAAAAAAATGAGATAACGTGAAGAATTGTTAAAAAATTATAAAAAAGTTATTAAGGCAAAAAATATTCTCATAAAAAGCAAAAAAAAAATAAATATTAAAAAAATGGAATTTCAACAAATTATATATAAAATATTTATAATAAAACATAAAAAATTTCAAATAAAATAAAATTTTAATTTTATGGAAAAACTTATTATCTTTTTTGATTAATTATTATTATAAATTATAAATTATTAATTTATGTATAAATTTTGGAGGTCCCAATCATATTAATTTATAGAAGTTTTGCTAATCAGAATTTTCTAGGGTTTCCATATCTTCTCTGCGATTTGAATGAACAACTCTTACTTCATTCGCAAATTTCGTCACTCTTGTAAACCATACGCGATGGAAGATGAAGAAGAAGAAGAAGAAGAAGAATCACCGACAGAGCTAAACACGATCAACGGTTTAAGCGGTTTTGTAATTATCTCTCCCGATAAGCTTTCTCTCAAATACACTGGCGTTGCTCAACACGGTCACGACGTCGGCGTTGTTCAGGCTAATAAGCCTGCTCCGTGTAACCGTCTCGCTTACTATTTTGAGATTTATGTCAAAGATGCTGGTGTTAAAGGACGAATCGCCATTGGTTTCACTACGGATAGCTTCAGAATTGCGAGACAGCCTGGGTACTTTTGATGTTTTGTCGTTACTAATTTGTGTTTATATTAATTACAGAGATTTGTCAATTTGAGTTGGTGTTTCGCTGTTCTGTAGTGGTTTCTAAGAAGTTAGGGTGAACTATAGTGGGAAAATATGCTTTGATTAGGTTCAGGAAAATCTGAAATTTGGTTTCAATCGTGTGAGTTTTGTTTAGGTTATGAAAAAATCGCATATTTGGTTCAATTGTGTGAGTTCTGTTTAGTTTTGATTAGGTTCAGGACAATCTGAAGTTTGCTTCAATCGTGTGAGTTCTATTTTGATTTGATTGGGTTCAGGACTATCTGAAATTTGGTTCAATCGTGTGAATTCAATTGTACTTTGATCTAATAATGCATCAAACATATGTTATAGTGCTCTGTTTTATGATCATATGATCATTAAATTGGACAAATTCAGAATTGCGAGACATCCTGGGCACTGTTGATTTTTCGTTTCCAATTTTCCGTTTAGGTTATCATGTAGACTCGATTATTTGATGAAGTAATTTGATTTGGTGTTCAACTCAGTCGTGTTTCTGAGAGGAAATTATGCTTTAATTAGGTTCGAGACAATCTGAAATTTGGTTCAATCATGTTTCAATCGCGTTAGTTGTATTTTAAGTTGGTTTAGGTTCAGGACAATCTGAAATTTGGTTTGATTGTCTTTCAGTCGTGTTAGTTCTATTTAAGTTTAGTTAGGTTCAGAAAAATCTGAAATTTGGTTTGATCGCGTGAGTTCTGTTATAGTTAGGTTCAGGACAATCTGAAATTTTGGAATATTTTATGCAAGTAGCTATCATCTATATCATTGTTGCTGAGCATTCAAATTGAACTTAGCACGTGTGGCTATTTCTTCTGTAATGGCTAGATGGGAACTAAACACTTGTGGCTATCATGGTGAGGATGGACTTGTATATCTCGGAAAACGACAAGGTGAAGCTTTTGGTCCAACTTATACAACTGGTGATACTGTTGGTGGCGGTATAAACTATGATTCGCAGGAATTCTTTTTCACGTAAGTTAGAAATGTTTTGTTATCAATTGAAAATAGAGATAAAGTTCCGATCCATTTTTTGCGATTCTGACATATCCTCGTTTACGTGATGCTAGGGTAAATGGAACACTCATTGGGACAGTCTCCAAGTATATCAAGGGTCCTCTATTCCCTACTGTAGCTGTACATAGCCAAAACGAGGAGTATGCTCTTATTTTTATCTTTGTTTATTAATACGATGTCAGCGTGAATTATCTCAGTTTCTTGCATGTGCTTTATATTTATGTTCTGAATCTTGGTAGGGTGACTGTCAATTTTGGGCAAGAGAAGTTTGCTTTTGATTTTAAGGTATGATCCTCGAATTGTTTTGCATACGAGTAGAGTTGCTAGCTCTTCGCTTGAATGATTTGAAGATGGGATATTCTGAAGTAAAACCATGGTATTGTAAAGAATAATATGCATCTTTTTCCATATGGTACAAACATATAATGTGGCAGATGTTTCCATGTAAAAAAATTCTTCCATAATTGCATGTGTCATGCATGCTTTGATATTCTCTTGTGATCAAGCATTAACTCTTAGACCCTATGATTAAGATTGATGTAGTCTGTAAGAAACTTGATGTATAGATTAGATATGTGTTTACTTGTTCTTCCCTTTCTGCCTTATTATGTGTTTATTCCAGGAGCGATTACGTATGATTTAGCTGTTACCCTTTTTCTGTTGTGTTAGGGATATGAAGCATTGGAGAGGAAAAAGCAACAAATAGCAATTGAAAAGATACCCATACCTCCAAACATTAGTCATGGGTGAGTGCACTCGTTTTCTGTAGTAATTGAGGTGCAGTTTTTGTTCTTCACTTTTGTTATGGGAGTGGTGAAATTTTTTTCTGCATAGCTAAAAGCTTCATATTTTTGGTTATTAGGCTTGTAAAGAACTACTTGCTTCACTATGGATATGAAGATACTCTTCATGCTTTCGACTTGGCTACTAACAGCATAGTTCCTCCTATCAATGGAGCTCAAGAAGATAATATTGATGTGCAAGATTCCTCATATGCATTGCATGAAAGGAAAATTATTAGACAGGTATTGAATAGGACAGCTATCTTGCCCCTTTTTACTCCCTTGTCCCAAATCAAAAGAAAACTTCATTACTATTACATCTCTTTTGTTAGTATTTAACTGATCCATACTTCGGTTGGTAAAGCTTATAGGGAAGGGTGAAATTGATGCTGCTCTTGCTAAACTCCGGGATTGCTATCCCCAATTTGTACAGGTTGATTAAGGAACAAGTCATATCATTTGATTTTCATTGTTACATTGAATATGAACTCTTACCCCAATTGTATCATCTGCAGAACGATAAATCAGAAGTATGCTTCCTCCTTCACTGTCAAAAGTTCGTTGAATTAGTACGGGTATGTTCTTCATTCCTTACATAATAATTACACATCAGATCGACTGCAGTTCGACTCTCTCTCTTTCTAAAAAAATACTCTGGTTATATGTGACATACTTAGATTGGTGCACTAGAAGAAGCTGTGAAATATGGAAGAGTGGAATTAGCCAAATTCATTGGTTTAACTGCATTCCAAGACATTGTAGAGGTAATGATGCTTCTGCAACCCTTTATAAGTGTGCTGGGTTGGAATTTTTTCGATATTTACTGCTCAAAGTCAGAGATTCGAGTATCTTGTTATCTATTTCAGGACTGCTTTGCTCTACTTGTGTATGAACGCCCTCAAGAATCAAATGTAGGCTATTTCCTCGAAGAGTCTCAAAGGGAAGTAGTGGCAGACGCAGTGAATGCTGCGATTCTATCTACAAATCCACACGGCAAAAATAAATTGCATTGTCATTCGGAGACACTTCTCCGACAGCTAACAGCGTGCTGTCTAGAACTGCGGTCACTTAATGATGGTCAGGGAGAATCGTTCTCGCTTCACCGGCTTCTTATGAACAACAATTGGAAGAGGAAAAAAAAAACTGGTTAGCTTTAGTGTCCATCTTTGGGACCAAACTTGGCTTTGATTGTTGACGGTGGTTGGGTCCGAACCATTTCTTCCAGTCAGATGAAATAGGCAGCTAAAATAAGCGGGCAAACGGGTTTAAGTTGAACCTGGCCGTCATCTACGATTTGAAGAACTAAAATCTGTAAAATTTATTTATTTATCGAAATTTTAGCTTGAGATAATTCACAAAGGTTTGATTTATTTAGTAGACAAATAGACTATTCATGCATATCAGATAGAGTAAGTAATAGGTTTAAATGCATTCCAGAATTGTCTAATATCTTTTATACAAAATTTCTCTTACCACATTCCTTGTTTGTCTCTTCAAGTTGTGCTCAGCAGTCAGCAACTCCGACAAATGGCTTGTCGAACAACGGATGGAACAACACAACTTGCTCCTTGGTGGAACGTGTTCGGTGGAAATAAGACAATTTTTGACAGCACCTCAAACGCTGACAAGATATAATATGTTTGGCGTGTTAATGAAAAGTGTTACACAAAGCAAAGATTTTGATCAATCACCAAGTGTTGTAACCAACCCGTAAGAGGAGCAAAACAGAAGGGTAGGATTTTGTATATTTTGATTTAATGTTAACGTTCAAGATATTTTTTTGTTGTAACATGTTTACTTAAGATCAACGAGTTTAGTTGTATTCATATGTAGCAAGCAAGCAAAGAATTGAGAATCAAATTCAACTTAAAATATAGAAGTCTGATCAAAAGCAAGCAATGTCGACACAATGTCAAAAACACACTTCTGGGAAAGTAACACATTTAAGATCATTCATAGATCCAAGGGTGAACGCTGCTCTGCCAGTTGACAGGTCCATCGGGGAACCACAAAGCAATCTCCTTTCTTGCACTCTCAACCGAGTCACTACCATGGATCACATTCCTGCCAATGTCAATCGCAAAGTCACCACGGATAGTTCCAGGCTCAGATGCTGCTGGGTTTGTGGCTCCAATGATCTTACGTCCAGTCAACACAACATTCTTTCCTTCCCAGATCATGGCAACAACAGGCCCAGACACAATGTAATCAACAAGCCCACTGAAGAAAGACTTTGAAGACAAGTCCTCGTAGTGCTTCTCAGCAAAAGAGCGCTCTACACTGATCAACTTCAGACCTGCACACAACACAAATCTAAGGCACAGATACTATAATCTAAAAAATCTATTACACGACACAGAACCTTTGTCATGCGAAGCAAGCTCTATCAAACAATATAAGAGTACAAAAATCTTGAGATCACTCTATCTTCGAAATTACATAATAAAATAAGCTCAGAAGCTAGACCAACCATAACCTCAGACCTGTCCACAACACATTCTTAAGCACAGATACTAAAATCTAAAATCTATTCCACAATACAGAATCTTTGTCATACCAAGCAAAATCTATTGAACTATGTAGTAGTACAAAAATCTTGAGATCACTCATATCTTCCAAATTACATAATACAATATGTTCAGCAACTAGACCAACCATAACCTCAGACCTGTCCACAACACTTTCTTAAGCAGAGATACTATCATCTAAAATCTACTACACAACACATGCAGAATCTTTGTCAGGCCATCCAAATTACATAATACGCAATATCCAGAAACTAGACCAACCATAACCTCTATTATGATCTAAAATCATTCAAGTAGATTTGGTATAAGCAATCATTACCCTTCAAAGTGAAACCCTTCTTCTCAAACCTGCTGATGATTTCACCGATCTGAAATAAACACACAAACATATACAAATACTTTACTAGTAAAATCTCAATTTTTAAGCATAAACAATCCAAGGAACTGAAAAACAAAACCAAATTCACATCAACAAGTATGTATTAAGAGGTAAAGGGAAGCTTACGAGTCCTCTCTGGACGCCGTCAGGCTTGATCATGATGAAAGTTTGCTCCATTTTTTTTATGCTTACTTGGGACTCTCAGGAGGCAACAGAATTATATATAGTCCACACCAATTTGTAACCCTAATTCTATTGAAGAATATTCTAGGGCTAGAATATTCGATCCATCTTTGGCGTTATTGGGCCTCCATTCATTATAATTTGAAGGCCCAAGTACTGTGTCCGGTTACTATCTCATGCCTTGATTCATCATATTGGAACTTCTCATGCATACACAGTAAAACTTCTATTTTGGATCTCAAAAATTTATTATTTTATAGAAAATTTAATTTATTTATAATAATAAATTATTAATTAAAAAGATTAAAAAATTATAATCTATAATCTTTTAAATTTTATTGTATTTATTTTTTTTTATATTTTATTGTTAATATTCTATATATAATTTGTTAATATTCTACTTTTTTAATATTTATTTATATTTTTCTTTCTACAAGATTTATTTGTTTTAATAAACCTCTTTGGAATTCCTTTAAGCATTATTCACGCATCTCATATTTTTTTCACACCAAACTTAGCAACCGCTCTTCATCCAAAGAGTGTTGCAAAATCAACTATGATGGATTAAATGCACAATAATTTATGTGAGTACAACACCATAAGTTATGGATGCAATAAAGAAAATAAGAAATGAGCTCCAACGAGATTCTAACTTTAAAAATATAAACAAAAAACAATATAGTAATATTTTTAAAAATTATCTTAGGTATGTACGCATAAGATTTATAATTATTAATTTATTTTATTGTTAGAAATATATATTTACAAAGGAATTTCAAAAAAACTATTATCTTATTGTCTTATCGAATTATGTTAAATTTTACACTGGCCCGACTTGGAACCGGAGAAATTTATTAATTTATAGTATTTATTAATTTATAGAGTATTAATTTATGGAGGTTTTGCTGTATATATCTTGCTTTTTGAGTCCAAAAATTCCATTGTTTTGCTAATCCTTTTAGAGTATACTCAATCAAAGGTCATAAAATTTTAGGCAATTCTCATAGGTACCACATAAACAAATTTAAATTTCAAAATTAACATTTCTACTTTTATTTTTTCAAAAATACCACAAAAATCATTTTTTCCAAAAATACCACAAAATTAAAACCAAATTTTAAACCCTCAGACACAAAATATTAAAGCTAAATCCAAACCCAAATATTTAAATTATAAACCCTTATAATTCATTTTTTAGTTTTTTTGGGGTATTTTTGGAAACAAAACAATTTATGGTATTTTTGAAAACAAAAAATTTATGGTATTTTTAGAAAATAAAACTAATGATGGTATTTTTGGAAAACAAACCTATTTTAGTGGTATCTCTAATTTTTTTCTCTATCTTATGCAAGAGTCGTTTCAAATAGAACTTGAACAAACTTTTGGATATACTCGTTACTTAGGCTTCAGATGATAATAGTGGATTAGGCGATGCAGAACATGCGGTTACATAGGTGCGATACAATTTTGGTGCGGTGCGGTTGAAAGAAAACGCTTCATGCAAAACAATTGTAGTTAGTGTGTAACAAACGGTGAGATACAAAATATGAATGGTGAAATAAACATGTGATGCAGTCCAAATAGTTGAATGATAAAATAACAATAACCGATTTGAGATGTATATTTTGGATAAATATTTAACAAACTGAAATGGATTAATGATTTTAATATAATATTAATATTATTATAATTTATAAATTTATCTAGTGAAAAATATTATTATAAACTTGGGCAATAATATATGTATTCTATCTTCTACCTCTTATCTGACGTGTACCAGCTAGTTCTGAGCGTTCAAGTATTCATATAGGTTCTAATTTGGTTTCATTCGGTTCTGCTTTTTTCGGTTCTACAACTTAGCATTCATTCACATATTTAATTGATTCCGGTTTGGTTCAGCTTCTCTCGGTTTTGGTAATAAGTCAACAAAATTTATTAAGAGTGTTGTAAACTTATTCATATTAATGATCTCTGGAACAATATATATAGATGTCAGGGTACAATAGAAAAGAGCAAAACCTAATGGGCCGGTTAATGAGTTCATAAGATGTTTTATAACAAAGAGAAATTTATATATATTTTTATGAATTTTGAAAAAGAAAAAAAATTGAATCGCACCTCAAACACACCTAAAACTAAGCGTAAATGGAACAGTGGTGTGTATGAACATTTTGTTCGTTGTGTTGAACCACACTTATACTATAATTAAAAATTTAATATTTAACAGAAATATGTTGAATGGTAACAAGTTTTATAAACGCTCCCTCCAATCCGTGGAACGTGTCCCCTAGGCCTGGGTTTTCGGTTTAACCCGAAAAAATCGAACCGGCCGAACCGAGACTCTCGGTTTTTGGTTTCTGTTCGGTTATTTCCAAATAACCGATTGGTAGAAATTTAAATGTAGATCGGTTATCTCTTCGGTTCGGTTCGGCTGTCAATAACCGATCGGTTAAATTTAAACCGAGATATAAACACCTAAACCTAATCCCAAACGACACTTTCCCCTTTCTCCTTCTCGATTTTTCTCTCATTCCCTCGAAGCCAATTGTAAACCAGTGA
The DNA here is from genome assembly GCA_004349715.1 of Crucihimalaya himalaica. Taxonomy (NCBI): domain Eukaryota; kingdom Viridiplantae; phylum Streptophyta; class Magnoliopsida; order Brassicales; family Brassicaceae; genus Crucihimalaya; species Crucihimalaya himalaica. The sequence continues at coordinate 848,789 of SMJT01000074.1, read as the reverse complement.
AGAATACGAGCTTGTGCATCCGAATCTCTTCTCATCTCATATTCTCCTTGTTCGATTTCTCATCTCATCTACTTATTCTTCAATTCTCTCAAGGATTTTCTCAGTATCGATTCGAATCTCGAAACCCTAAATCATCAGAATCTCGATTTGTAAGTTCTTCCTCCTTGTTCTTAATTCTCATAGATGTCGATGCTTGATTAGGATCTATTCTAGTGAGGTTTCGATTCGGATTTTGTTTACTTTTTCTCTTTTTTTATGTGAATACATGATAAATCTCTGATCTGGTCTTTAATCATTTGTAGAGATGACTTGAGATGTTTGATGTTTTTTTTTTGCGTTTCTTATTTTTTTTTTCAGATTTCTTCTTTTGGCCACAAATTTCAGTGAGGACATATTTCTTTACGTCGCCGTTTCAGTATTCGTCACAGTCACCGTCTCAGTCTTCGTCGCCGGCGCCGTCACTGTGGCCGTCGAGTCACTTTGTCATTGTAGCTTGAAAACCCTAATTTGTTAATGGGTTTTGGGCTTTGGGCTTTGTGTTTGTAAAAATCGTTTATTGGGCTTCTTATTAGATATTATATTAGATTTTTTCGTTTAGTTTCTTTAATTTGGTTTATTTCGGTTTAAATTAACCGAATTTAAAAAAATTTCGGTTCATTTCGGAATTAAAAATAAATCAAGTAACCGAACCAAAATAATTGATTTCTGAACCGAACCGAACCAAACTTTTATTCGGTTCAAATCAGCAGAAATTTTAAGAACCGAAAAACCGAGAAAACCGAACCGAATAACCTAAAAAAACCGGAAACCCAGGGCTAGTGTCCCCCATTCATAGCCTAAGTGTCTCTCTAAGTGCCCATCTAAAATGCTTTTTGACAACACATAGTGATTTAACATAACTAGCCAAAATTATAACTAGCCATATAAAAATGCTCTCAGATTCAAGGGAAACTAGGGGGTTCTAAGCAATAATGAAATAGTGTGTTTATTTTAACTTTGAAATTTGTTGGGTGTTTGACCGACGAACCAAAAAATAGTTGTTTCTTTCATTTTTGTTTACTTATCTCAATGTTGGTCAATGTACTACATAAACTTTGTTTTGCTTATATATATATATATATATATATATATATATATATATATATATATATATCTCTCTCTCTCTCACCTAAAAAGATGGTTGCAACGTATGTGATTGAACAATTAGAAATAGACTAGTCATAAACATAAATTAAAATTTGAGATGATTCAAATATGAATCTCTTTAGTATTTATAGTATGGTATCTAAAGAAATCAAAATCATTATTAGATTTACAATTTGTAATTGTAAAATAAAAATTCTCAAGCTCTAGTAAATCTCGTATATAGTTGTGACTAATTAAAAATGGTTAAGAAAGTTAAGTATGATCTTTACTTTTCATTTTTAGAACATTGGAACTTACACAAAGATTAGTATCAAAATATAATAAAAAGATTCAGGATTTTACAACCACTTTTCGTTTTTTCTCAAAGTGTGGAATAATAAATACATTGGAAGTGCCAAAAATCAATCGATTTTCCGAAGCTTGATTTGAATCTAGAAGAATCAATGACTTGTTTGCTTTCAATCATTTGCAGTACAAAGTCTCAAAGTAAGGAATTGTTAATTGTTCAAATACAAACGAAGCTTCTCTCTAATGTCTTTTCATTGACAGTGGTAGAAGGAGAAAGTCGCTTTAAAAACTCAACTATGAGTAAAATATCAAAAATTCAATCTAAGGTTGAAGAATTATAGTATTACATCAAAAATGTCAGATAATAGAATTGTTGGAAGAGTTCATATCTCAAATTGAAACTGCTTGTTAACAAAGTGAATAACTCAATATATTAACTAGTTCTTCAACCCATCTCTGTAAGTTTGGGATATCTATCATGGATTTGGCAATAACAGCATTAATGTCAGCATTTATTATAAGCTTTAATAAACCAAAATGAATGGATCAGTTCAATATGAAACACAAAATAGATATAAGTAGTAGCAAGGTAGTTTGCTTTTGATTTCGTACCTAAACAGAAATAACAATAACAACAAGATAAGCAGTGAAAAGTCCCTCTCTCAGATTATTCCTTTGATGCAATTCATACTCATCAAAACCACCTTCTTGTGTATTAGCTAAGTTGTACTTATCTACACTTGATTGTATTTATCTCTATCTTCTAGAGAGCTCGTGTTATCTTTTGTTGAAGATCCTAATTGTATTGTGTATATAACACACTTTCTGTTAGCAATAGAATTATATTTTCCCAAATCCTTAATGGTATAAGAGCAGGTTTGATATCACCTCTCTCTTCTCAAACACGAGATCTCTCTCTTCTTTTTTCTTTTTCTCCCCTCTCAAACTCAAATACGATGTCCACTGAATCATCAGCCACATCAAACTCCTCCTCTTTAGCTTCGGTATTCAACACCGATGAACCTGCAAAAACCTTGATATCTCTGAATATGTCAAGCGTAACGAAGCTCACGGCCACAAATTTCATCACGTGGCGCCTCCAAATCAAATCGTTTCTTGAGGCACATGAGCTCCAGTCATTCATCTCCGATTCAGACCCGACACCGCCAGAGACAATCGTTGAAGGAACCGGACCTGCAAAACCAAATCCAAATCACGATGCCTGGAAACGGGCAAGACAAAATGCGTTATAACAATTTGATTGGCTCACTATATCTCTCTGTTCAGCCAATCTTGGTACGAGCAAAAACAACACAAGAGATTTGGAAAATTCTCAACAAGACGTATGGGCAACCGTCTCACAGCCATATCAAGCAAACTCGCCAGCAACTAAAAGGCAACAACAAGGGTAATCTCTCTGTACATGACTACATGAGAGGGATCATAGGCAAAGCCGATCAATTGGCTCTACTTGGGGCACCAATTGAGCATGAGGAGCTCCTTGATTACATCATGGAAGGCCTTGGAGAAGATTATCAGGACATTGTTAAAATGGTATTTGGTCGACACTCACCAATCTCTATTGATGAACTTCATGAAAAAATCATTAACAGAGAAAATGCACTTGTTCTCGTTTCTACTGTCTCTAACATTCTGATCATTGCAAATGCTACAGAGGTGGAAGAGCTAGGTGCTACGACATATCGTGGTGTTCGTGAAAATTAAGCTCGTGGAAGCTATGGTCGTCGTTATCAAGGGAGGTGTCAAATCTGTGGCATACAAGGTCACAATGCTCGTCGATTTCCGCAATACACCTCTAACACATCACATCCATCACCATATCGAAGCAACTCCAAACAATGGCAAGCTCTTTATCTCCCGTTACCACCACCAAACTGGCAACATCAAGCACATCATGCGACTGTAAGCACTACTGACTCTTCGCTTTGGCTACTTGATAGTGGCGCTTTTCATCATATCTCCAACGATCTCAAAAATCTCTCTTTACACACACCATATCACAGAGGAGATGCTGTCATGATTGGAAATGGTGCAAGTTTAGCTATCACTCACACTGTTGTTCTACTAAACGTCCAACAAACAATCACAATTCGCTTCTTGATAATATACTTTGTGTGCCATCAATGAAAAGAAATATCATTTCAGTAAATAAACCTAACAATGTTATGGTGCACTATGTCCCGATGATTTTCAGGTGAAGGAGCTAAGCTCCAATGAAGGGATGTACGAGTGGCCGATGAAAACTACACCAAATTCTTTTTCAGAGTTTTCTTGCAATAAAAATTCGTTGCCACTATGACACTCTAGGGTAGGACATCCGAACTCTCAATATTTTCACTTTATGATTTCCAAATTTGGTTTAACAAATTCTGCTTTGTCATCTTCTCTTATTTGCAATTCGTGTTCTATCAATAAAAGTCACAAACTTCCATTCTTTGTTTCTTCTAATCTCACATCTTTTCGTCCTCTTGAAATATTATCTCTGATGTGTGGACTTCTCCAGTCACTTTAGTCGATGGTTATAAGTATTATGTGTTGTTTGTCAATCATTTCTCTAGATACACATGGCTCTATCCTTTAAAAGAATAATCTCAAGTGGCTGATTTGTCTTCAAAGCATTCAAGGAGCTCGTGGAAAATAAATTTCAGACAAAGATCATCACCCTCTATTCTAATAATGGTGAAGAGTTCATTGCACTCCGACAATTCCTAGCCAACAATGGAATCACTAACCTAACAACTCCACCACACACCCCCGAGCACAACGGTATGGTAGAACGGGACATTGTCACATCATCGAAACAGGTCTGACATTACTGTCTCATGCGTCATTACCACATATCCACTGGTCCTATTCGTTCACAATTGCAGTATATCTAATCAGCAGGTTGACAACGTCCAATCTCGATCATTTCTCACTGTTCAAGCTATTGTTTTAAGTTGAGCCGAATTATGACAAACTCCAAACCTTTGGGTGTCTCTGCTATCCCTAGATTCAACCTTATGACAACAATAAATTCATTCCCAAATCCACTCCATGTGTTTTCTCGGGCTACTCTCTCTCTTGGAATGCGTTTTTGCCTTGAAATCTCCACCGATCGTCTCTATGTGTCTCGCCATGTCGTTTTTTTTATGAAACAAAATTTCTATTTCCAATTCTCTCTTCTAACTCGTCCTCTGCTTCGTCTCCCTCTGAATTTATTCCCTCACATTCACCTTCAACATCTCTTGTTCTTATCTCTCAATGGTCTCTTGACACAACTATTGCCCCGAGCTCGGCCTCTTCACCCAGAGAATTGGATATGACAGTACCGAACATAACACGAATAGTAGATCTTACAGCACTCTTGCCTGAAGCAGCGACTGCTTTAGAATCAGACTCAGCCTCACACGAAGAAACTGCAGATTCTTCTTAGCCGTCATCATCAATCTCGGACACAGCCAACACTCAGACGCAAACAAATCCTCCAACAATGGTCATCCCCAACAGTCACACCATGATCACACGTTCAAAAAATCAGGTTCACAACCGAATCCAAATTACGGTATGAATGTTGTTCTTAAGGAGATCAAACCAGCTAATCATTCCCAGGCGCATAGAGAGGAGACATGGAGAAAGTCAATGAGCTCCGAATTTGAGGCTCATGGACGCCATCATACTTGGGATCTTGTTGATCGAAATCAAGCAAAGAACATTGTTGGTTGTAAATCGGTTTATCGTATTAAACTTTTACCCGATGGCTTTGTTGACAGGTACAAATCCTGACTAGTGGTGAAAGGATTTCACCAATCCCCATGACTTGATTTTCAGGAGACTTTCAGTCCGGTGATCAAAGACGCAACCATTCGACTTGTTCTTGGCACCACTATTGACAAAGGATGGGTCATCCGACAACTTGATGTCAATAATGCTTTTCTTCAAGGGAATATGACGGAAGAAGTGTTCATGTCCCAGCCTCCTGGATTCATTGAAAAAGATAGATTGGATCATGTGTGTCGACTGCGCAAAGCCATCTATGGACTCAAGCAAGCGCCACTGGCTTGGTATAATGAGCTGCGAAATTTTCTCCTAACTGTTGGCTTCATCAACGCATATGCAGATACGTCTCTTTTTGTATTATATGTAGGCACCTCCGTCAACTACATTCTGTTGGAGGTGACACGGGTAATATAATTGTTGGCCAACCGATTCTCTCTCAAAGACATGGAAAATTTGTCCTACTTTCTAGGAATGGAAGCCACACGCACTGACAAAGGGCTCCTGCTCAGCCAGACAAAGTACATCACTAATCTGCTTCATCGACATAATATGACAAATACCCGGCCAGTAGCTACACCAATGTGCTCCAGCCAAGTTCTTAAACTCACCTCTGAAACGGTGCTTCCCAATCCAACTCCATACTAAGCTACGGTTGGGAGCCTGCAGTATCTCAGCTTGACACAACCAGACATTGCGTTTGCAGTCAATCGGTTGTCTCAATATATGCAGTATCCAATGACTACGCATGAAGAAGCTATGAAGAGGGTCTTTGATATCTAGTGGGAACTGCAGATAAGGAAATCTTCTTCTCTGCCTCAACACCCTTCTCTCTTCATGCTTATTCAGACGTGGACAGGGCAGACGACAAGGATGATTACTCATATACGGAAGGATATATAGTGTACCTTGGACAGCTGCCCATTTCTTCGTCTTCTAAGAAGCAACATAGTATTGCTCGCTATTCTACTGAGGCGGAATATAGAGCAGTCGCAGAGGTGGTTTCTGAGGTTCAATGGATTATGTCTCTCATTTTTGAGGTTCAATGGATTATGTCTCTCATAACTGAACTCCTTCTTCGTTCCTCTACTACTCCAAAAGTTTACTGCGACAACATTAGAGCCACTTATCTATGTGCCAATCCGGTTTTTCTCTCTTGAATGAATCATGTTGCACTAGACTATCACTTTGTCCGAGAGCGTGTTTAGAACAAGGTGCTACGTGTTTCTCATGTTAGCTCAGTTGATCAACTAGCATATTCTTTAACGAAGCCACTTCCTCACACCCGATTCATTGAGCTTGCGGGCAAGATTTGACTCTATAATGGACGTCCATCTTGAGGGCGCGTACTAACATAAGTTGTATTGATCTACACTTGATTGTATTTATCTCTATCTTCCAGGGACAAGATCTCGTGTTATCTTATGTTGATAATCCTAAATGTATTGTGTATATAACACACACTTTGTAATAGCAATAAAATTATCTTTTCACAAATCATTTATTGTGCAATATCAATATGACGAACTGCACATACAACTAGGTTAGAAGCTTTAAAGGAATCTTCACATCCAAGTTAAAAAAAGGAAGCTTTAGCACAAAGAAAAAAAAGAATTACAATTACGAACCGGCCGGAAAAGACATTTACCCATGACTAATGCTTTGAGACATAAAAATCTTTTCAATTTTCATTTTTTTTTTATCCCACAGTGATTCTTTAAACTTCTTAAGGAAAAGTTGATCAGATATGAAATATTATGCCATAAAAGTATGCTAAATATTTACAGGTAAAAGATGCATATTATTCTATTTACTCAATAGTTGTGGTTTATCCTTTATTTAACATTATCCTTTATTTTTTTTCTTTATTTTTTCTTTTTGATTTATCCACAAATGTGCTATAATCTTGGTCTTCTTTATCACTTATCAATAGTTGTGGTTTATTCTTTATTTAATCTTACTCAATAGTTGTGGTTTATCCAGATACGTACACAAAAACTGCAGCATCCTTTATCACTTCCTGTATTACCTCAGCAACTATGTCAGACAGAAAAATTACATCTTCATTCTCTCTCTTTTTGATATGTTTGTGAACTCAACAGTTCTGTCTCCGAAACAAATTTACCAAGAACATCACCATTCTCCCTCTTCTTGAGTCACAACATGGTCAAAACTAATTAGAAAATTGTCCCCGCTTCGCAAACCGAGGTTGATAGCCTAGTGCACCATTTCCATAGAGATAATATTTCCTAACCCAAATCTTCATGAGCCTTATACCTTCATAACTGGATTCTCGAATGAATCTGATACAATTATGCTTGACATGTCCTTGAACTCCACAATGATAACATGTAGGCACACGAAATCTCGCAACATAAGCCTTCGCCATTTGATTTCTCTCCCTCAATAATTTGAAACACCTTGGCCTAATATGCCCCACAACTCCACAATGATGGCAAATGGGTTTAAATATTCGTCGAGGTTCACTCTGTATTTCTGAAATTTTTGTTCTAGTTGTAGTCTCTAACGCAGTTTTTGTCACAATTGTTGTCTCCGATGCAGTTCCTGTTGTAGACATAATTTTTCCATTAGAACAAACTTTGGATTGTGAAGGATTTCCTTTAAATCCAAGGCCATATCTATCAGTTTTGTCACTATTCAAAATATGATTCAACTGATTTGTGCCATTATTAAGCATCCTCAAATTCTTTTGGGTTTCTTCAAGTTGTACTCTAGCTTGTGATGCTTCTTCTTCTTTCTCGGTTGCATACTTTTGTGCTTCAACTACCTTAGCCTTTAAATTGATTTTCTCCTTTGTCAACATTAAATTCTCCTCAGCTAGTTTAAGCCAATGTGCATACAATATCTTGTAGTTCATAGCAAATTCCTCATCATCAACACTTTCTTCCTCGCTATCACTTATTGTTGTACATTCTGTTGCAGTTGCAAGTTCTTTTGCAGTTGCAGGTTCTTTTGCAGTTGCAGGTTCAGCTCCAGTTGCAGGTTTTGCACTAGTTGCAAGTTTGGTTGTTGTTTCACGTTCTGTTGCAGCTTCAGAGTCTGATGCATGTCTGATTAAGAATAGGACATAAAATTAGTAAATGCCACAAAATTCTTCATATCTTCTTCATCATCTGAATCAGTTTCAGAATCACTATCACTGACATGCATATACTTCTTCTTCTGCTTGTGTAGATTGGCACATTCAGAATGAACATGTCCATAACCTTTGCATTCAAAACATTGTAATTTCTTTTATGAATTTCCCAACTCTTCATATTTTCTATTCTTCTTCTCTTTTCTATTTTGCTTCAGATATTTAGCAAATTGTCTTGATAGCATAACCATTGAGTCTTCATTTGATGATACCTTAAGAGCAACTCCAATGTCATCTTTCTTTGTTACATCTTCTTTAGTTTCATTTTCCTTCTTCTTCCTTCCTTTAACTTCATATGCTTTGCTCAACTCAAAAGTTTGGAGAACCCCAATAAACTCATCAAAAGCCATCTCATCTAGTTTATAAGTTTCTTCAACTGCATAAATTTTTGACTCAAATTTTGCAGGCAACGATCTCTTTAGCTTCTTCACCAACTTTTTGTCTTTGTAATGCTTTCTAATAGCAAAAGACTCATTAGATATGTCACATAATGATGCAAACCTCGGATTCCACCTCGGTGTGACTCACAGATTTCGAACTTGAAACGTTGGCGGAAGCATTGAACTTTGTGGTGAAGGATAGTGATGTTGATTCCACAACACCGAGGGTTAGAGAAGACAATCCAAGGGCTCTTCCTCGCGAGGATTGAAGACTCTACACGAAAAACCTAGAGTTTGATTCCACAAACTACAAGAATTCTCGCAAAAACGTTGAATCGGTTCAAAGACTTTGAAGCGAAAACAAACTTGATTTCTTATTGCTAAAATATTCGGTGATTGAAATGAAACAATGAGAGGGAGCTTATATAGGCTCGAGAATGAGAAGACCTCCAACGGTCAGAAATTACAAGAAAGGAAACAAAAATATTCGATAATCAAGGAGGAGCGTTCGAAGATATCTAGCCGTTGGGCAACGCTTCTTTGATTATTCTGGTGGAAGGATCTCGAATATCTTCAAGGATTGGACGTCCAGGATCATTTCTTCGAGATGGAGGGCCTGGATCAAAAGGTAGAGATGCGCTTCTAGAAAGATTGTCGAAAAAGGAAAGTTTTCCCTTTGTCGTCTCCACGTGGATTTCGAGAGTGGCTGCTATTTTGGGCACTTCAAAACGTGGTGAAGTCTTGGATTGATGTTCGAAAAATGGCAGGAAGTCTTCGGGTTTGTCAGGAGGATCTTCCGTTTGTCTTCGAGGGTGTTCGTTGCCGGAACGGTCTGTCTCGAGGGTGCGTCGAGGATCTCTGAAATCTTGTCGTGGTTTGTGAAGTTTTGCTCGATGGAACCTCATATCTTGAGGTCTTGCACGGTGAATCTTCAAGGTTTTCTCCAAAGAACGGCTGGTTTCGTCGGTGGTCAGCTCCGGGTGGATTCTAGTGTCCGCGGGTGAAGGCTCTTCGTAGTCAGGTGGTTTGGATCGTTCTTCCTCCAAGGTTCCTCGATGGATCTTCTGGAAATGGTCACTTTCTCGAGGATTCTTCAAGGTGGCACGGGGAAAATCTTCTTCTGGTCGCCGGTTCTGAAGGTTGCCTCGTATGCTCGTGGCCGGTACGTGGATTCCTCGTGGATCTGCGTGGGGCAACGTGAGGACAAGAGTCGATCTTACATCATCCCCTCCCCCTTGCAAAGGTTTCGACCACGAAACTATTTTTCCTGCACCAAGAGAAAGCAAGTTAGCTCTCATGCGAATTTGCGATTCTAAGGCCTTACCTTCGAGAATCTTCGATTTTTCACGAATTGGGGGATCCGGTGGTTCGGCTTGGATCAGCATGGAATGGTAAGATCCTCTAGCTGCAGTCAGCTCCAGAGTAGGAACATGTCTTGTCACGTCCACCTTTGTTGGAAAATGCTCCTTAGCTTCAAAACCTGAAAATGGAACCTTTGCCGAAGACAAGTGCATTATATCCGATTCTTGAGGTAAATAGTTAACTTGAACAGAAAAGAAACTGAACTTAGTTGAGGCACATACCTTAGCCTTGGCTTGCATTGCACGTACTTCCTTTTGTTCTAAAGGGGCAAGTGTGAATTTGCGATTGTTGATGCAAAAGGATAATCGGTTTTTGCGGCCATTGTGAGTGACTTCACGATCATATTGCCATGGTCTACCAAGTAACAAATGCCCAGCTTGCATTGGTACAACATCAAATAGAACCTTGTCGTGATATTCACCGATGGAAAAAGGCACCTCGACTTGTTTAGTCACTTCGAGTTTCTCATCGTCATTAAGCCATTGAAGCTTATACGGCCTTGGGTGATTGGTGGTTTCCAGTCCTAACTTTTCAACAAGAGAGATACTAGCAATGTTAGTGCATGAACCACTATCCACGATCATGTGACATACCTTATCCTTGATAGTGCATCGTGAGTGGAACACATTGCCTTTGCTCGGGCTCATCCACGGTTTGTTGGGTTGAAAGAATTCTCCGAGTGACAAGTAACTCGCCTTCATTCCGTTCAATCCTTCTAGGAAAGGTAGATGCGGTGACCTTCACTTCGGTTGGCAAGTTTCTTTCCCCTTCACGAAAACAGTTTCGGACTCCGTGGTTTCTTCGACTCAAAACGTCAAAGGCAGCGTGGATATGATCTGGTCCGTGACGTTGTGGATATGGATCTGGTGGATCTTCTTCTTGTTCAGGATTGTAGTTTCCTCTCCGAACATCTGGTGGCACGTTTCTTATCGGACCGATGGGTGGTTGTTCAATTGGACCCGGTTGCCCTCGTCGGTTTAGCCTCATTGACATTGTTGTCAAGCTAGCATTCATCGTAGCTAAGGTCGCCATGATGGTCTCCAGCGTGACATGGTGCTCGTCTCCCATAGTACCTTGCAAAAGTTCAAACAAGTTTCAAGGATCAGTAGATATCCGATCAAAGCAAGGTGATTATCGAAAAACATAAACGAATTGCTATAAACTTCAACTTAAAAATATCAAATGAATTTTTGAATTAAAGCAAACAATTTTCCTGAGTTCTCCAATGTATCCACGAACTAAAACAGCAAGAAATTAATTTTTATGATTTTTCTTCGATTTTATAAAACTAAAACAACAAAACAGACGAAAACAGAAACAACTTGCAAGAAACTTCAAACTACGAATAGCAAATGAATTTCTGAATTGACGAACACAATTTTTATGGTTTTTAGATTGATAATACAAACTAAGACAGAAAGCAAATGATTTTTATGATTTGTTTTTGATTTTATAAAATTGAAACAACAAAACAAACGAAAATTGATTTTTATGAGTTTTTTTGTAAGAAATCGAAAACTGAATTGAAAAACAAGAAAGGAACGAAATAACCTGGTAAAGATAAGAGCGTTTAAGCTCTGATACCAATGATGCAAACCTCGGATTCCACCTCGGTGTGACTCACAGATTCCGAACTTGAAACGTTGGCGGAAGCGTTGAGCGTGGTGGTGAAGGATAGTGATGTTGATTCCACAACACCGAGGGTTAGAGAAGACAATCCAAGGGCTCTTCCTCGCGAGGATTGAAGACTCTACACGAAAAACCTAGAGTTTGATTCCACAAACTACAAGAATTCTCGCAAAAACGTTGAATCGGTTCAAAGACTTTGAAGCGAAAACAAACTTGATTTCTTATTGCTAAAATATTCGGTGATTGAAATGAAACAATGAGAGGGAGCTTATATAGGCTCGAGAATGAGAAGACCTCCAACGGTCAGAAATTACAAGAAAGGAAACAAAAATATTCGATAATCAAGGAGGAGCGTTCGAAGATATCTAGCCGTTGGGCAACGCTTCTTTGATTATTCTGGTGGAAGGATCTCGAATATCTTCAAGGATTGGACGTTCTGGATCTTTTCTTCGAGATGGAGGGCCTGGATCAAAAGGTAGAGATGCGCTTCTAGAAAGATTGTCGAAAAAGGAAAGTTTTCCCTTTGTCGTCTCCACGTGGATTTCGAGAGTGGCTGCTATTTTTGGCACTTCAAAACGTGGTGAAGTCTTGGATTGATGTTCGAAAAATGGCAGGAAGTCATCGGGTTTGTTAGGAGGATCTTCGGTTTGTCTTTGAGGGTGTTCGTTGCCGGAACAGTCTGTCTCGAGGGTGCGTCGAGGATCTCTGAAATCTTGTCGTGGTTTGTGAAGTTTTGCTCGATGGAACCTCATATCTTGAGGTCTTGCATGGTGAATCTTCAAGGGTTTCTCCAAAGAACGGCTGGTTTCGTCGGTGGTCAGCTCCGGGTGGATTCTAGTGTCCGTGGGTGGAGGCTCTTCGTAGTCAGGTGGTTTGGATCGTTCTTCCTCCAAGGTTCCTCGATGGATCGTCTGGAAATGGTCACTTTCTCGAGGATTCTTTAAGGTGGCACGGGCAAAATCTTCTTCTGGTCGCCGGTTCTGAAGGTTGCCTCGTATGCTCGTGGCCGGTACGTGGATTCCTCGTGGATCTGCGTGGGGCAACGTGAGGACAGGAGTCGATCTTACATCACATAACTTGGCACTAAATTCAGCCACAGTTTCTTCTTCTTCAATCCTTAAATTCTCAAATAGAGATGCCAACATATCAAGTTTGGTTCTTTCAACGCTGGTAGTGCCTTCAAACATATTCTCAAATGTCTTTCATACTTTCTGAGCTGATGCGTATTGAGAAATTAACTTGAAGTGGCTTCAATCAATAGCATTATAAATCGCAGTCTTGGCCTTAGAATTACAATTGGATAGCTTTTTCTCTGTAGCATTCCACTTATCTCTTTCCGTAAGACTTTCTACTCTTTTATCATCAGTACCAATAGGAGGCTCCCAACCAAGTTCAATCGAATTCCAACAATCTTCATTAAGATTACTAAGAAAAGCTTGCATACGAACCTTCCAATATCCATAATTTGATGTATCAAGCAGTGGTGGTCTTGTCATAGACGTACCTTCTTTATATGAATCCATCAGTACTCACGATTCTCAGCTATGTCTTGTCTTTCTAAAAATATGATCCCATCCTCACACGCAATCTACCCAAAACAAGACTAAATCTCCAACAGGAACCTGCTCTGATACCAATTGAAAGTGCAAGTGAGGTTAGATAAAAGTGCAAAAATTAAACAAGACGACAAATTGTTAACGAGGTTCAGTTTTTCAACCTACATCCCCGGGACCGAGTACATAAACAATTTCAATAGAACAAGAAAGCAAATACAACTTATTCGCAAACGCGTAAATCAAACTTAACCCTCTTGATTCACCGCTCCATTCAATAACATGAAATCTTAAGGATAATCTCTACCCTTAACTAAACTCCCCCTGAGTCTAGATTATAATCTCACAGGATCTCTAGAACACGTCACACCCTACGTCAACACCAACGCACACCAATGACGCCAAAGACTCCAACACTTGATCGCACAAGCTCACACAAACTCTCAAGAAGCTCTCTAAGTTATTTCTTTATGCCTCCTTAATCTTCAATCACATCCCCAACTTCTCCTTATATAGCCAACAAAATTTACTAATCCCTCAAGGAAAGGGTTTTTCCTATTTTTTAGGTTTATCCTTTATTTAACCTTATCTTTTTTTTTTTTTTTTGATTTATCCTCAAACATGCTCTAATATTGGTCTTCTTTTATCATCTAGCTATCATATATTATGACCCTTGTAAAATTAATTTTTGGATCCGCTCCTGCTTATATGTTAGTAAAAGTTAAATTTTGAAACAAAAAAAAAGATAATTTTTTTGTGAGTATCTTCGAAAATTTGATGTTTTATCTTCGGTGGGAAAAATAGGTAAAAGAATCCTTTCACCTCCTAAAAACATATAAGAAACCCTCAACATTTTTGGTGGATTTTTAAACCTTCACCTTTTAGTGATCGGTAAAATAACTCTTAATATTAGTAAACACAATTTAAATCTAAACAAAAGTTTTTTTTTTGCTACTAGAAACTATATAATTTGACTTAGGATTTGTTTTTATTAAATTCTAATTTACAACTTTTCTTTCTAAATTAAATATTTTTAGTCATAATGTAAAAAATTGTATAAAATTAATTCATTATCTAGTTAAAATATAGTAAAGCAGCTTTGTTGCCATAAATAATTTTTACTATATAACAATTTGATTTTTTTGCTAAGACAACATGTTATATATAACATTTTGGTTCGAGTTTAACTTTAACTCGATTTTGGATAAATATTTTATGTTATATATGACATATTTGATCATATTTAAATTATGTATCTATATTTAATTGAAAATATAAATTAATGAAAATTTACTTGATTGTGATACACAAATTCATCAACGTAAAATCAAACAGATTTTGTAATAGTAGGACCGATATTAAATTTTATACCAAACAAAATATGAATATATATTAATTTTTGATCACACATATTTACTAACTTGAAACCAAACCAAATTTTGTAATACTATGAAAAGTATATAATTCCACACCAAAATATTTTCATCAGACGAAATAAACTAAATAAATATTTATTAATATTAAATATTTCAATTTACATATATAAATTAAGATATACTAAAAATATACTATGAATTACTTTTACTTTATCCTTATTTAATTATATTTTTATATAAAACCGAACCAAATTCAACCGGATCTGAATTGTTTCAATTTTGACCCCTATTTTTAAATCAAAACCCAAAAAAACTCGAATAAATTCGAAAAAACGTATCTGTCATCTTAAATTGTTATAGTTTATATATCATAACTTCTATTGGTAAGAAAATTGATTTTCCAAATCTCAACTAAACGATGAATGAGTTTTTGTTTTTATATAGCAAAAAAGAATTTATTAAAAAAAAATCGTAAAGTTTAGTTCGAAAAACAAAATCAGAAAGTTAATTGTTTTTATTCCGTTTGATTTTATATAATATTTAATTTGTTTTTGATTTTTTTTTTATATTAGGTCTTATTTTACCATTTACTAAATGATGAGGGTTTAAAAATACACCAAAAAATATGAAGGTTTTTAAAATGTTTTAAGAAGAGCGATGATTTTTTACTCATTTTTCCTCTTCAGTGCAAATATGAGGCCTACATGTCGTTGTAATGTTTGACGTGTACGCAGAATTTTAGGCAAAGTTCCAAAAATGTTGAATGCAACGCAACAACCCGTGTGATAATAGGTGCTATGCAATAGTTTAGTTAATGTTATAGATCGGCGGTCCAATTAAAGAAAATAATAGAAAGACCATCATTTTCAGAATTTATTGGAGTGTGGTGCTTGGAACAAAATTTGTCTCTCAAAATATGAAAGGGGTTTCAAATAATAGAGTTAGACCAGCCCAATTTTAGAGGCAATCTGCTTTAACCAACCCTGCTTTGGCCCGGTGCAAGGAACCTACGGGTTCGACCCGAGATTTTTTGGTTTATCACAAGATTGAGAACCCCATCCAAATGTTGCTTCATTGGTTGACCAAGAAACCAAATGGTGGAATATTAACCGAATTCAAGATCTAATTGAGCAGGATAATATACCCTTAATTCTAACTCGACTTGAACAAAGCATCTAAGGAGGACGGGTACGGTTGGTGACTTAGAATCTAGAGTTTGCATAGTCAAATTTCTTCGACACTAGAGTTAAATCTGGCATTTGTAATTTGTAAGTGTAGAAGAATCAAATCAGATCACTCCAAATATGTCAACTGTATATTCTGTATTTACTTCACAAAGCCAACGGTCATATACCACTCTCTGTATAAATATCATTCGAGTAATCCTCAATAAACATACACTCTTAATACTCTCCTTATATGGTATCAGAGCCCGATCCATACAATCCAACCCGATCCGACCCAAAATTGGTCCAATTATTGATTAGGCCTGAATGCCATCGCTCCAAGGCCAAACGTATCGAGATTAATGGCCAAAGGAGCCATCATCTCGAGGGGGCATATTAGGGATTAATATCCCACATCGGAAGTTGGAAGAGATCTTGACTAATATATAAGATATATGAGACACTCCACTCATTGCCAATTGGTTTTGAGTTGGAAGCCCATAGTCTTAACATGGTATCAAAGCATACGCTCCTAACCTAAAAATCAAATCAGTCTCTCTCTCTCTCCTTCACCTCGCCGCGTCTCTGTTCTCTTGTTCTCTGTTTTCTATCCCCCTCTTCTTTTTTTATTCTTTGTTCTATCTCCTCAACCCTCTGTTCTCTGTTCCGGGTATCAACAAATGGCTGCCAATGGACCAAACGCCATCAACCTTGAGGTCACCACCACCACCGAGGTCATCTCTCTCACCCAATCATCTCTTCTCAACATCAACATGACCAACGTCACTAAGTTGATGTCCTCAAACTACCTCATGTGGAGCCGTCAAGTCCATGCCCTCCTAGATGGATATGATTTTGTCTCTTTTCTTGAAGGATCTACTACAAAACCGGATCCAACAGTCACCACCAATGACATAGTCATTGTAACCCCAGCGTTCACGGTCTGGAAACGGCAGGACAAGCTGATTTACAGCGCTCTTCTCGAAGCCATCTCTCTAACCATTCAACCTCTTCTCTCTCGTGCATCCACTACTGCAAACATCTGGGCTACCTTAGCATCTATCTATGCAAAACCAAGCAGAGGCCACATTAGAAACATACGCCAACATTAGAGAGACTCGAAGAAGGGCACTCGTTCAATTGATGAGTACTTCCAAAGCCTTACTGTTAAGTTTGATCAGCTTGCTCTTCTCGGCAAACCAGAGGACCATGAAGATCAAATTGAGTTTCTTCTCAATGGTCTACCGGAAGAGTACAAATCCATCATCGACCAAACCGAAGGGCGTGATACTCCACCAACACTCATAGAACTTCATGAGAAACTTCTCAATCATGAGGCTAAACTACTCTCTTCCAACAACGTGTCCTCTGCTCCGATCTCTGCACACTACACCAATCGCAATCGATCCTTCCCAAAGAACAATCAGCAACGCCCAACTCCACATGCATCAAACTGGTCCAACAATCGCAACTCGGCTAGACGCTGTCCTCAGTTTCAACCTTCCCAATCTCAGCGTCCCTTGCTGCCCACTCCACCATCTCTTTGGCTCCAGCCTCCGCGTGCAAACCTCTCTCAAGCCTCTAATTACAATCCCTAGATTGTTGACTCCGGTGCGACGCACCACATTACCTCATATCTCGCCAATCACTCACTCCACCAACAATACAATGGCGGTGAAGAGGTTCTTGTTGGTGATGGCAGTGGACTCCCTATCATGAATACAGGTTTCACTTCTCTTCCATCCACCTCTTTCTCTTACTAATATTCTTCACGTCCCTAACATACAAAAGAATTTAATATCAGTTTATCGTTTATGTAATGCAAATAATGTTTCTGTTGAATTTTTTCCAGCTCACTTCCAGGTGAAGGATCTCAGCTCGGGGGTCCAATTACTCCAAGGGCGAACTAGAGACGATCTCTATGAGTGGCTGATCACAACTGCAGCTGCAAGATCATTCTTTGCCACTCCAAAATTCAAAGCATCTGTTTCGGATTGGCACTCACGCCTAGGCCATCCGTCACACTCAATTCTTAAAAATGTCATTTCAAATGTTTCCTTACCGCTTTCTGAATCCTTATCTCAAACTTTCTCTTGTGTTGATTGCCTTTCCAATAAAAGTCATAAACTTGCTTTCA
Source organism: Crucihimalaya himalaica (assembly GCA_004349715.1). Classification (NCBI taxonomy): domain Eukaryota; kingdom Viridiplantae; phylum Streptophyta; class Magnoliopsida; order Brassicales; family Brassicaceae; genus Crucihimalaya; species Crucihimalaya himalaica. Next base: position 830,818 of record SMJT01000074.1, on the reverse strand, counting down.
CACAAACGTCTATCACTTCAACAAAGCCACTTCAATATTTGTTTACAGATCTATGGACTTCTCCAATATCTTCTGTTGATTCTTTCAAACATTATATAATTATTGTCGATCACTTCACTCGTTATGTGTGGTTTTTTCTTTTTTGTTTTAATTTTTTTCTTAATTATTTTTTTTTTAATTTTATGTTTTTTTTTTAAATTTTTTTCTTTTTTTAATTTGTATTTTTTTTCTCTTACAATGGCTGCGAGTATATTGCACTTCGAGACTTTCTATCCTCCTCAGGCATTACTCATCTTACGTCTCCACCGCACACCTCTGAACACAATGGCTTGTCGGAACGACGTCACCGACACATCGTGGAGACTGGCCTTTCCCTTCTCCATCATGCTCAAATGCCAAGCAACTATTGGTCCTATTCATTTGCTACGACAGTTTACCTTATCAACAGACTACCCACCTCTGTTTTATCTCTATCTTCTCCATATCATCTTCTATTTGGCACACCACCTAACTACTCTAAACTGAAAAATTTTGGTTGTCTCTGTTTTCCTTGGCTCAGGCCCTACCGATCTCACAAACTCGAGACACGCTCCAGTCCGTGCATCTTCATTGGCTACTCTCTAACTCAGAGTGCCTTCCTCTGCTTGGAGCCTTCAACGAATCGCATCTACTTTTCACGTCATGTCCAATTTGTAGAGGATAACTTCCCATTTCGCGAACTGCCCCACACACCGTTGTCCTCCGTTGAAATCACTCCGTGGACTCCTCCGGTCTCGGTGGTTCCTGTTAGAACACCACCCCTTGTCGAAACTGCTCCACCTCTACCGCCGGCCCCAAGCTTTGATCTGTCACAACCTTCGGCAAACATCACCTCTGCCCCATCCACTCAAGCTGAAGCTTCTTTGCCTTCGTTCCCTCAAGCTCCTCTCTCTGCGACTCCTTCGACGACATCCAATCATGAATCATCGACATTGACATCGACATCGTCATCAGCTCACACCACACATGTTTTGGGCCTCTCACAAAATCAAGAAAGTTAGGCCCATCAACAACAGCCCAATAGCCAACAATCTATTATTACTCCAATAGGCCCAACAAACGTTTCTCCCCAATCAAGCCAACATCACCACCAGTCATATATTGCGACAATGTCGGAGCAACTTACTTGTGTGCTAATCCAGTGTTTCACTCTAGGATGAAACACCTCGCACTTGACTACCATTTCATACGCAACCAGATCACAGCCGACACACTACGCATTGCCCACGTATCCACTAAGGATCAACTTGCTGATGCATTGAACAAGCCCTTAACTCGTGCACCGTTCTCAACTCTCTCGTCCAAGATTGGCGTGTCCAAGGCCCCTCCATCTTGAGGGAGGATGTAGAGGAATTAAATCAGATCACTCCAAATATGTCAACTGTATATTCTGTATTTACTTCACAAAGCCAACGGTCATATACCACTCTTTGTATAAATATCATTCGAGTAATCCTCAATAAACATACACTCTTAATACTCTCCTTATAGTAAGAGCAAAGTATCAAAGCTCTACAAGTATTTCTATAGAAAATACCCACTTCTCAAAGAAAACTAAAAATGCTTTCTTTGGAAAACTCTAGCCAGATGTTTAATTAAAAATTAATCCTCAATAACCAGATAATACATAATAACGGAAGTTGTTCAAAATGTAGATATAGCTGTCAATTGCACGTCCAATTGGGATTGTCCATACGGACCATGTAGTCCTAAAAACGAGAATATGTTTCATGTATTTTTTAATGTCTTTCTAGCTCTACAAAAAGTGGCTCATTTCCCTCATTACACGAGGTTTTCCCGATGATTTTCTTATTCACGAATTTGTACTTCCTATTTTGGAGGTTCTAAACCAAGATGGAACAAAGGAACATAGTGGTTTCTACCCTTGGTTAGCTTGGTATAACTAGAAAGCGGGGAACGACATAATTTATAAGGGATTAATGCAAAAGAACCCTCAAAGTTGTCCGTTTATGCATGCCAACCATGTACATTAAAATAATGCAAGTCAATACCATGATTTTAAAAGTCACCCGCAATATAACTCCTGGCCGTATTGATGACATGACAGTCGTCAACGCCTCACAGAGAACTTAACGGCTACTTAAACGCATCGTTTTGCACCTGAAAAAAGGGATTACTGCAAAAAAAACCCTCAAAATCGCAGTTTTTTGCAAATTAATCCTTCAACTAAAAAATGCAGGTCAATATCGCGAACTCAAAAGTCACCCGCAATATAACCCTCGGTCGTATATAAATTTGTGTAATTTTGTATTTATGTTATTAAAACTACGTCATTTTAACATTCAAAAAATAACAAAACATTATTTAAACGAGATTGAAACCCACGACCTTTATCTCAAATGAAATGACACATAACCGAAAAATCTATTTAAACGAGATTTAGATGACACATATTCGCCATAAACATGATTTCAACGAGATTCTAGGAGGAAACATGATTTAAACGTGATAGTAAAAACATGATTAAACGAGATAGTAAGAACATGATTTAAGCGAAAGAATATAATCTCGTTTAAATCATGTTTAAACCATAGAAAGCCTCAAAACCGAATTGTCTCTAGAAATCGAGGATCGAAAGGAATCGAATCTCGTTTAATTCATGTTCTTACTATCTCACTGAACTGTAATTTTCCTCCAAGAATCTCGTTAAAATCATGTTTATGGCGAAAATGTGTCGTTTAAATCTCGTTTAAATAGATTTGTAGGTTATATGTCATTTCATTTGAGCTAAAGGTTGTTGTTTCGAATCTTGTTTAAATTATGTTTTGTTATTTTTCGGATGTTAAAACGATGTAATTTTAATAACATATATACAGAATTACACAAATCTATATACAACTCGAGTGACTTTTGATTTCGCGATATTGACCTGCATTTTTCTAGTTAAAGGGTTAATCTGCAAAAAACAGCGACTTTAAAGGTTTTTTTGCAATAATCTTTTTTTTCAGATGCAAAATGATGCGTTTAAATAACCGTTAAGTTCTTCGTAAGGCGTTGACGGCTGTCACGTCATCGATATGGCCGAGAGCTATATTGCAAGTGACTTTTAATATCATGGTATTGACTTGCATTATTTTGATGTGGAAAGTTAACATGCAAAAACGACCAACTTTGAGAGTTTTTTTTGCATTAATTCCAATTTATAATGTAGCAACCCGATCTCCTCAGAATATTGCGCGGAAGTCCAAGATTAGGCATAGCAAATCATCTTGGCGCAGGAGTGGGAGTCGTTACAAAGCTTCCTTCCTCGTATGTTTCGAACTCCCTTGTTCTTTGTTGTCAAGTTGATGGTTCATGCCTTCATGGATACATTATAAATCAATATGCACAGCCAGATGGGTTTTGATTGATGGCTCAAACCAGATTCATCTCATGGGTTTGAAAGGTTCTCGAATATGTTTGCTGGCCTAACACTCAGAATTGCTCACACTATGTGAAAGAATCCCTTTCTAAACCGATAGCAGTGATTATAAATCTGACATTTACTTTAATATCATCAAACAACATGAAAAATAAAATAAAAATATTAATCCAAATTAATGATACGAATACATCCTCAAAGTCATTTCACTAATTTTACAAAGAATAAATGTTTTCATTAATTTGTTAACTTCTTCATTATTGTGCAAAAAAATTATTTTACACCTACATCCATTTATCAAATAATATACTTATCAACCTGCCACCCATCTAATTCAAGCTAAGATCATCTTTCGAATTTTTCGATCAGATCAATGCCATTTAGCAAATATAAAACAATCCAAGAGCAAACCTTATTGTTCTTCTTTAGGTATGCATGTGCAGCTCTTCTGTTCTTCTGTTAACTCCTAAATTATCCACCCAAAAAAAAAATGGATAAATACATATTAAGAACTCTTTTTACTATATACTTTTTTGACTAATCATTTTTAATTCATCAATTGGGTTCCTAAAGGTTTAATGTGCACACTGCACATATATATTAACTTAGATAATTTACCTGGATCTGCCTTTGAAGAACTTTCACGTATTCTACAGCTTCTTCTAACATGTCTGCAGTGTTGGTTTGCTGCAACAAAGACAAAATAAACACAACTGTGATTGTGAAGTTGCATCACTACTATCAACAAAGTCATATTTGATATTCTCTTTTAAGCGAGGCTAACCTATGTAATTACTAAATGTTATCCTTGCTTTCAGCATATATAATCTTTAAACCAATTAGTAATCAATATAATTGTATAAGACATTCGAGATCATCAGATTCTATCTACGCTGAAAAGGATATTACCTTGTCCATGTTTGGTACAAGCTCTTGTAGCTTCCTTATCCGGTCGCTTATTCGCGTCCTTCGTACCTACAAATGAAAGGTAAGGAATAAATATATCCTTATTCGAAAACAGAACAATTCTCTGTTCAATGAAGCGTATAGTAATGGAAACTTCCACGAATTGAAAGTAAAGATAAAATCTTTTTCAACTAAACTCCAACAAATTGAGATTAACAATTGAATTTGTTTACCCTTTCGGCAATGCTACGAGGATGAGTTGCACAACCACGTTTAGCACGAACCCTAAAAGCAACAGAGTCCTCCATAAGGTTCTCCATGTTCATATCTGTCATGCCTGATACCCCAGCAGGAACTTGACTCCTACTTTGCTCTCCTTTCTACTTACAGAAAACAAAAACAAAAAACCAAAGAGCCAATCAACAACACTAAGCCTGAAAACTTAATCAACATCACACAATGCATAGGTTACGTATTCTCAGTTGTTCATCAAGTGTAGTAACACTAAGCCTGAAACCTTACCATCCATATAATATTAAGTAGACAAATGTACAAAATGAACTGGAGGTTCAATACATATTTACTCATTGCCCACCAAAATCGACATGAGCAAATACGTATATATCATCATATAGACTTATGTTCTTCTCAACATCTACATAAATCAGCATACTTTAATGTTCACATCATACACCAAAGTAACAGAGACAAACAACAAAAACAGAAATAAAACTCCAACTTTTTTTTTTTGTTAAAAATAAAAACTGCAAGTTGCTGGATTTGGTTCAGAAAAACACAAGTTGCCAATTTCAAGACAAGACTGGTCTTTTCAATCTCGAGAACTTTAGTCAGAAATTTAACTACAATTTCAAACAACTTGACAAAACTAAAACAAGTACCAAGTCAGTTAAGTTCATCCTACTTTTGGTATAAAAATAACCTAATTTAAGAAACTAATATTGGTTGACTCAAATGATTCATAAAACATACTATATCATTTACCATCTGAGAAGTAAACTCAGCAGAAGAGAAGAGTGCTTCCATTTCTCTAGACCGTTTACTTGCCGGAGAAACATCGATATTCCCGGATAAGTAATCGTAATTCGCCGGAATCCCAAAGCTTTGGATAAATCCATCAGAACCACTGAGAAAATCCGCCGGAGTACTATTCTGTCGGTGAAACCCACCTTGTTGATACAAACCTTGCTCAACCGGAATCGGGAACTCGAACGAGCCACGACTCATGGACAAATCGTTCGAGTTCTCGGTAAGCAAATCGGTGAGACCAAGATTAGGTTTCAAAGACTCTTCTTCATCTTCCTCAAGTAAAGCTTCAAGCCAAGTTGCTGGAGCTGAACGGATCCTAGATAGTCCACTTCGACTCACCTGTCCTCCTCCTCCTCCTCCTCTGCTTCCTCCGTCGTCTCCACCGCCGCTACTACCGACGGATGTTGATTGCATCCTCTTTGGCTTTTCTCTGGTTTCAATAGACACTACAAAAGTTTTATTTTTTTCTCTTTCTTTACATTTTTTTTTGGTTTCTTGCTCTGTTTTTTTAATTCTTTAATTAATTCAACAGCAGACCAGATTGTTTGAATTGTTTTTTTCTTTTTTTTTTTTGTCAAATACAAAAATTGCGGCTAGTAATTGATAAAGAACCCTAACCGTCTGATTAAGATACTTTCCTAACATTTGACTAAGATAGTACAGAACCAAAAAGGTTAGAGATGCGTCAGCGTGTAACAGAGTAACATTGCTTTAACGTCATTGTTCTCTTTTGTTTCCTTTATTGTTATAGGGTAGATGATCTATATGAAACTTATTTCCATCCAAGTTCGACACTTAGAGCACCCTCAATCATGGTATTTTAGTGGGTATATAAGATATAAAATAAATAAAAATAATAAAAAGTATGAAAGAGAAGTGAGAGGGGTTCTTATTTAAGAACCCATGAGATCTTAGTAAGAAACTCTAAAGAAACTTGTCATCTCTTAATTGATTCATTTGTTTTCAAAAACTAGATTTTAATTATATAATAAAATTATGTTATAAATATTAATTATTTATTAGTTAAGAACCCCTTTGGGTATCTAAACCATTGCAAATGCTCTTATATCCTTCAAATATGAAAGTTCGAGATTTTATACCCTATAACCTGGATTAAATTCGATTTACTGTATTCGCAAAATATTTTTAATCGTGTAATTTGTTGGTAAACCAAATTTAAACCTTTAGGATTAAGAAAAAGTATATAGTAAAAAGAGTATATGGTTTACCAACAATTCTGAAGGTCAAGATGAATTTCTGAAATTTGTTGGTAAACCAAGTTTAGACTTTCAGAACTGAGTATCATACTCTTTCTCAAACCAAGTTCATCAGAATCCGGGGTCCACTGTAGAGGTTCATACTCTCAGAAATTCTGAAGGTCAAAATTAGTTCAATAGGTTTTACGTTTGTTTTAATTCGCTTAGAAGAACATGAAAAGAGACTTGTAGGCCAATAATAGGGGTTGATGGCTGTTTTCTGAAATCAAAGATGAAAGGTCAGTTATTGGTTGCTATAGGAAGAGATGCAGATAATGCAATTTATCCAATTGCATGGGGTGTTGTGCAAGTGGAAAACATAGAAAATTGTCTATGGTTTGTAAGGAAGCTGAAGTCTGATTTGGGACTTGAAGATGGTGAAGGATTTATCCTTGTTTCTGATAGGCAAAAGGTAACAAGTATTCATTGTTTAAATTTGGTCTAAACTGTTTCATATTGATTAACTAATTTTGGTTTGTTTTAGGGATTGATCCGAGCTGTTTAAATGGAGTTATCAATGGTTGAGTATCGAATGTGTGTTAGACACATTTATGGAAACTTGAAGAAACGACATGCGGATAAGAAGCTGTTGAAGCCATTTCTGTGGAACTTGGCATGGAGTTATAATGAATATGAGTTAACACTTGGAGAGGATTAGATGCTATGATAGTGTGGTGTACAATGATGTGTTGAAGACAACCCCAAAGACATGGTGTAGAGCATTCTACAATGTAGGTAATTTCTGTGAAGATGTAGAAAACAACTCCATAAAATTCTTTAACAACTCCATCAACAAGATAAGAGAGAAGCCTCTTGTGCCTATGCTAGAAGCTGTGTGGAGACTTGCAATAACTCGTATTGCAAAAAGATCTGCAATCTCTCATGATCACAAAGGTAAATAATTGCTTCTCCTCACATCTTTTAGCATAGGCACAAGAGGCTTCTCTCTTGTCTTGTTGATCCGAAGCAAAAAGTGATTCATAAATGATAATCTCATCGCTATGTACGCCTGTAGGTCGCTCGATGGCTAAGGGTACTTCCAAAACCACTGAAGACATGTTATAGGCTCGCTGGATTCTAAAGACATTATTCTCTTTAAGAATTGATGGTGGGTCTTTTTAAGCTCATCCTTACCCAAAGTACTAGCTAAGCTAGTATTTGGAACTAGAAGGTAACTTGAGAAACATACACTTTTCCAAGCACAATGACGACCCAAGATAAACTCGTGAAACAACCTTAACCTACAACCCACTGTAGATGATTCAAGTGAAGAATTTTGAAGGGTGCTCATGAGCTCAACATCGTCTTGTAAACAGAGCACTCCCAAGTAATAAGCTCTTGTGGATAAAGAGCCAAAAATCATATAAGCAGCGACCATAAATAGACACATAAGCTACCTTCAGTATCGTGGTTACGTGAAAAAAACTCTAACAATAGCCACCAAAATCACGACCAATCTGCAACAAACACTACAAGAAAACAGGGGTTTTACAACTTTTTTATTCGTCGCTAAATCGTTGCAAAACCGCATGACGTAAAAAAGAAATCATTGCTACTTCGATGTAAAATTTGCGCCAACCCTAAAATCATTGCAAATTCGACGCATCCAATTCGTTGCTAATTCGACGCAAATTTTGCGACGATTTTGCATCGATATATAATGACGTGAATGTTGCACCGAAATAGCGAGGAAAAAGACGATGCAAATATACAACGTCTTATTCGTTGCTAAATCGACGCAAAATTTGCGTCAAAACACATCGATGCAAAATCGTCGCAATATTTGCAGCAACGAATAGTTGCGTTAAATTTTCAACGACACTTGGTTTATCACAAAATTTGTGTCGCATTAGCAACATTGTTAATTAACGTCGTCATAGTTGATGCTAATTCAACGCCACATTAGTGACGTTTTTGCGTCGATTTTGTAGCAACGAATTAGCAACGAATTTTAGCAAATTATTATATCAATAATATTTTGGTTTTTGTGATTTTATCATTTAAATTCAATTAAAATAAATATATATGAATACAAATATTTCATAATTTTTTTCAATAATAAAATATTAAAATATTTTTCAATTTTAAAAAACGAAAACAAAAATAAAAACTAAAGATCATTGTCGGTCCCAGGGTTGATGTCCGGTAGTTCCGTATTGGTCGCCTCCGCTGCAGCCCGTTGCAATTCCGTCGTTTGTTCCTCATCTGCTGTCTTCAGCTGGACATGTCGTCTGTTGCGTAATGCCTCTGCTAAGTTCGGGTTATCAACTGCGATGATCTCGAACAACTGATCTAATCCCGAGAGCTCACGTTCCGTCGCTTCTTTTCGTCGTCACATAGCCTCTATTTCATCGTTTACGATGGACAATTGAGTTCGCAAGAAAGCAGGATCGTCATCAACACGAGAATTCCTAGCTGATGAAGAACATTCGGCCGGAACGTTTTCTATAGAACCAACTCCGAAAACCCAGTTATTTTTTTTCGGAGCAATCTAAAATAAATAATAAAATTTTCAATCGAAATAAACAATAATTAAAAAAATTAAATAGACTTACCTCTCTGTAGATGGTATCCATCTCGTCGACTGTTAAGTCACAGAATTGGAGGAACTACTGCTTGGAGATATCTGGGCCAACTGTGGTACAAAGCAGTCAGGATCAAAGTTTCGTGCCTTAGAACATCCAGCGGCTACAGCTTGGGAATGAGGATCTTCCCAATATCTAACTAAGCCATCCCAAACATTCGGATCCATACTCCGTTAGCGTCATTACCGCTCTTCTTCCACTCCTTCTTCCAGTTGGAAACCGTCCCAGCAAGGCGTTTCAATGCCTTTGCCTCAAATGCTCGGAAAACGTCTCCGGTTATACCTTCATCCCAATGCCATTTTTGCTGGAAAATAAAATTATCAAATTAATTAGTATATCATAGTTAAAAATACTTTTACTTAAAAATAAAAAAAATTAAGAATTTTACGGCAAACATCTCAAACCAAATATCTTTAACATACCGAGGTGCCTGAGACCAATTAGCATGCGACTCGATGAAGTAATTCTTGATACAATCTGACACGCTCTCATTAACACGGTTATCAACAGTAAACCTGCATATAAGAAATAAAAAATAAAATATATTATAAAATTACATAATATAAAATTAAATTATAAATATTTTAAATAATTATTATATTACCAAAATGATCCATCAGGTCAATTTTTATCCAATCGATCGAGATCGCTATGTCATAGTTATCGCAAGAGGTTGTTAACCCGACTTATTAGTGTCTCATGAGGTTGTGGTGGTGGTACTGGCACCTCGACTGCTGGTGGGGATGACGGAGGTGGTGGTGACATCTGTGACAGTGCCCGTACACTAGCAAGATTCAAAACAAGATGTATCGGAAGTAGATGATGGTGGGCCCGCTCGTGATCCCAAAAAATCCACATAATGTGGGGGATTAGGTCGTCTACTCATCTACACAAAATTAACATTTAAAACATTAGTTAAAATAATTTCAATCATTTATGATATATATTCCATAATTAAAAATATATTCTATAGTTTTCTATTCATAATCATATTCCATAACTAAATATTCATAACCTAATATAAATATTCCAATCCTATTCTAAATATTTCAATCCTAATTGAATTATTCCAATCCTAATCTACATATTCAACCCTAATCTAATAAATGAATTAAATAAAATAAAGTTAGAAACCATACATTAATTATAGAAGATAGGAGACAAAAACGAAGGCTTGAATGTGAGAGAATGAGAGAAGTGATGAGGGAATGAGCGACTGGGGAAAAAGATGGTTTTGCTATAGATCTTGTGGACGTCGCAAAAACAACGAAAATTTGTTGCAAAATTGGCATCGAAATTTCGACCAATAGTGTTTTCCCGCCTACTTAGTGACGAATTTGCGACGATTTGTCGCAAATCGTTGCTAATTTGGCGCTTTTTTCTTGGGAAATTTAAAAATTTTGGAAAACGTTTTTGCCCACCAATTTAGCGACGATTCCTAGTTAAATTGTCGTTAAATAATATTTGATATTAAATAGAACAACGTTTACAAAAAGATTTGCATCTGTTTTGCGACGATTATGCATCGACCCGTCGCTAAAAATGTTGCAAAAATAAAAACATGTATCATTCGTGGTTTAAGGTATAAAATGATTTTGTGGCGTTTTTGTACCCGTCGCTAAGCTGACGCTAATCCGCGGCATAGTTGCATATTTTCTATCAAAAATGATGAAACTACCTTCGTTTAGTATGTGTATATCACTAATCAAAGTCATTATTGTAATATACAATAGGATTCTAATGTATTTGTACACTTTCCTTGTTTATTTTGTTGTTTTACAAAACATGGAGTTAATATATAAGTATAGTTATGTGTATCTTAAACCTTACTTTATCTTTTGAATATACAATCATAATTTGTGGTTAAGAGGACCTTATTCAAATTTTAATGATACACATGATAATATTATTAACCTCTATATTTGATTCATTGGTAAAACTCGGATAAAACAACTTTTACCAAAACATATGCATCGGATTTGCGACATTTTTGCAACGACACGTCGCAAAATCGTTGGAGAACAAGAAAATGCATCATGGATTTACGACGATTTTGCGTCGATACGTTGCTAAAACGACGCTAAGATGTTGCGAATTACATATTTTCTATCAAAAATGATCCAACTACCTAGGTTAAGTATCTTTAAATTACTAATCTAATCAAAGTCATTACTGGCATATACAAGATTCATCGCGAAACTTATATATATAATTAAGAAACTTTAAGTCAAGAAATAAATTAAGTTTTGATATATATTTAAACTACAAATTATAATTAATAATTATACATATGCATCTGAGGAGTCTTCATCGGTAGTCTCATCACTTTCATCAAACTGATTGCCATCTTCGTTTTTGGTAATGATGTCATCAACTAAATTTTTGACTTGAAAATTATGCGGATCGATAAGTAAGATGTCATTAGTAATTTGATCTAACGATGACATGTCTCCGCAAAAATCTTGTTGCATAGGTGATTCACCATTAACACCAACAATACGACCTCTAGGATCAACTTTTATAGCTGATAACCATTGTATCCTTGTTTCTCGAACTCGAGGATATGGAATAAAGCTGACTTGTTATGCATGTGATCCAAGTATGAAAGGCTCAAATTTTTGGTATCGCCGTGATGCATTGACATCGACTATGCCAAATTTCTTTACGCGAACACTTACACCAACAACGGGATCAAATCAATCACATTTGAATAATGTGAATTTTAAGTTGATTGTTCCTAGATATTCAACTTCAATTATGTCCGTTAGTATCCCGTAAAAGTCTTAGTCACCATTCACATATATCCCATAATTAGCAATTGATCTATGACTCCCGTGTTCTTGTGAATGAATTACATATCCTCGAGTAAAATACATAAGTGCAGTCATGATCTTTCCAACCGGGCTTTGAATAACCTCCCGATAGTTTTGAAATGTATCCATCAGGAAAGTTGACGGCTGATGTTGCCCAATCAAAGAACGCTGCCTTGGCATTGGCAGACAACTTATAGGTTAACATGGGTTTTCCCATTGTTTGTAAGGTGCAAATCACTTCTCGAACATATATCAGGCAAGTCCGGTCTAGACTTTATGTTGTCTTTAATTCTTTCTTGCACGTTTAGAACTGTGTGCATGATGTTCTCGAAAACATTTTTCTCGATATGCATCACATCAAGGTTATGTCTCAGCAGGTGATCTTTCCAATAGGGAATTTCCCAGAATATGCTTTTCTTATGCCAATTATGATGGTCGCCATATCCGTCAGGCATGTTAGCTGGAATGTGCCAGTTACCCCCGATAAGCTGTTTCTTGGGCACCGTAATGATCAATTTGCTTAAACAAAACTTCTTCACTTAGATATGGCGGTGGTGGGGCACATACAACTTTGTTCTTCCTAAACAACTTCTTGTTTCTCCAGTAAGGATGGTTGATTAAGAGAAACCGGCGGTGGCAATCAAACCAGCTTGTTTTTCGTCCATATTTTAATTGAAACGCATCAGTACGATTAAGACAATACAGAGAGGACAACCTTCCATGCGTAGTCCAACCTGATAGCATTCCATAAGCTAGAAAGTCACTTATGGTCCACATAAGCATTGCACGCATCATAAAGTTCTTTTTCCTTGAGATATCATATGTATGAACACATGTATACCACAATTACGTCAACTCATATATTAGTGGCTTCAAGAAAACATCAAGCGACCACTTTGGATGCCTAGGACCAGGTACTAAAATACTCAAGAATAGGAATTCTCTTTTCATGCACATATCTGGGAGAATGTTGTAAGGTGTTAAAATTACTAGCAACAAAGAGTATTTCCTTCCAGACATACCATATGGACTAAATCCATCACTGCAAAGACCAAAATATACATTCCGAATATTTCTAGCAGAAGATGTGTGTATCGTCTGAAAGTGTTTCCAAGCTTTTGCATCTAACAGATGAGTTATCTCCCATTTGTGGATGAATATTCTACATGCCATCTCATCGATGCAGTTGTCCTTTCCGATTGGTATAATCGCTTCTGCCTATCTGTTATTGGGAGGTACCACATCTTTTGGTATAGTACCTTATTCCTCCCAATACCTTGTTGTTTGTATCTCGACTTTTGGCAAAATCTACACTCCTGCAACTTATTATCATTTTTCCAAAAAATCATACAATTATCAATTCAAACATCAATCATCTCTGATGGTAACCCTAGACTAGACCAATTTCTAGATTCTTATTACGACTCTGTAGAATGATTGTCTTCTGGCAAATACTCTTGGAAGACCTCTGCCACGCTATCTATGCAAATTTCAAATAAGTTATGATCAGTTTTAATGTTCATCAACCTAGATGCAGTGATAACATAGACAACCCGTCTCTACATTGTTCGTAGATTGGTTGATTTGCAGCGTCTAACATATCATAAAACGGTTTTGCATCTATGTTTGGTTCCTCATAATCATTATTTTCCGTTAATGATGTTATTGTCTCATGGAATGCATTTGTAACCATGTCATGAAACCAATTCAGATCTCCACCCACATTCTGATGACTACCATATTGATGATAATCCTCATGATCATGCAAAATATTAGGTTCATTATCCACAACTAAATAATTACTACTATTGTCCCTTTCATTATAACACTAACCATAACCCTCTCCATGTTGAAACCAAATAAAATACTGCGTCATAAACCCTCTACTATAGACATGCTTTTCCACCGTCTGAGTATTAATGTATGATTTATTTTTACACTTCCGACAAGGACTGTATATCATATCGGTTTCCATGGTCATAAGCATATTTCTCGCCTGATATATAATATTTCTTTAAAATTGTCTATATATTGCCTCCCACCTTCACTGAAATTTGCAACGATTTTGCAACGATTATACCACGTTCTATTGCAACAAATTTGCAACGTTACATATTTGTGTCATTTTAACGTCAATTTACAGACGAATTTGCAACATTTTTTTTTTGTTGCAGAAAACTAGTACAACACCCAAAACCGTGTTTTCTAACCACTTTTGGTCGTTGCTAAATCATCACGTTTGGCTTTGTTGCTAAATCGTCGCAAAGTTGCATCGAGTGAAATGGCGAATTCGTAACAAATTTTAGAAAAACGAAAACATCAAAACTAAGTAGAGATGTTAAGTAGAGCTTCGATTTCAAATTGCTAAAGCCCACCTTACTAGTGGGAGCTGAGAAAGCTTACTCATTTTCGGATTAAAAAAAATCATCACAACATTATCACACGGTGATAACAAGTCCATAGAGAAGAACAAAAGTTAATAAAAATTGCAGAAGTTCGTCGAAAAGGAAAAATAATCTACAAAAGAGATGATTTTCTCACCTCAAGGAGACAACATGAGCGCCGCTTCTAGTGTTGCACTTGCAGCTGGATTCTAAATTTTAAAACCATAAATTATATAACAAGAAGAGTATATTGGATCCTGTGTACATGCGAGTTAAAATATAATATTTTAAACTGGTGAAAAAAACTAATAAAAATATTGGAAAATAAAATAAAATCATCCGTAAAATATATCAACTATATATTAAAAAGGAGATTTTTTGAATAATACCTTTGTTATGTACTCTATTACATGATATACCATTATAACATTTTGTAAATCCTGACATTTACTTATATATATAAGAGTTTTAAAAGTAAAATTACGAACATAATCTACAATCATATTTACCAATATTTGAGGAAACAATTTAGTCTAAATCCTTATACTATTAAAAAAGAAGTACAAATTAATAACTAGCCTTATCCTTGCTAACTATTTACAAAGCGTACCATCAGAAGGAGAAATAAAATTTTGGTTCATTAAAGGTATTATGGTCCGAAAATAAGGGAAAAAGATCCAAACAATCATTTCGGGTAAAATATTGTTACCCAGATATGGAATAAGAGCAATCGAGTTGATTTTTTGGATCATGGAACGCATCATTAATTCTTTACAACCCTTACAACCAAACATAATGATTCTTATTTATTTAATATTAAGACTTTAAAAATACAAAATTCAGTATTAATTTCGAATTTTCTAAAATATCTCACATAATTAAATCCGATATATTGGAAAAAGGAAACATAAATAGAATGCTTAATTTTAGGAATACAAAATATTTAAACAAAAAAAATTGAAACAATAAGAATCAATCAAAAAAATGATTTCCTTACTATTCTATTACGAATTTTTCAAAATAACTTTTAATTAATTAGGAATCCAAATTTATTTCAATTAATTGTTTTGATCAAATAACATTATTTTTGAAATTATTCATTCTATATTTATAATCGCTGACTTTTATTATTTCATTATATATATATATATATATATATATGCTCAATGATTTTAAATTTGTTAAAATAAAAAAAATCTAAATTCATTCAATATTTAAGATATGCAATTAATATTAAAATATGTAGTAAAGAATATACCAAATGAATCTTAAACATGTGTACACCAATATCTTTACATATAAAAACAATTCATAATCTTTTGCTTTAGGATCAAAATTTTACCTTAATGACATGAAGATCAAAAGTGATTCATTAAAAATTCGATCCGAAACAATCTTTATTGGTTTTTTCAATTTTAACTTTCATAATAGCTTACCTCTTTGGTTTGGTAAATTTCATTATTTTTTATTTGGGTTATTTGATATTGACTTTGATGATTCCGATTACTAAATTTGGTTTTGATTTAATTATTTTGTATTTTATTTGTAAGTTATTTCCTAATATTCAAATAAAATTGGTGGTTTGAATTTATATATTTTCTTTATTTCGAAGGAAAAAATAGTTTCTACCTAATATTGTACTTGGTAACTATATCACTCATATGTAGCTATGATAATAAGCGCCATTAAGGGTTGTTTGGGTTTAACATTAAATGTTTTATGACGGGTTGGCTCAAAATTAACAGAGTTGATCCAAAATTTTGAAATCGAACAATTAGCTTTGATCTGACATGAATGTTTATATTTGACCGGTTTTTAATTTCCCAATTTTCCTAATATGTAAAACAAAAATATTAAAAATAAACTTTAATGATAAAATCAAAACAAAATTGAGTAATGGAAAGATAAGCTGAGATTATCTCATATCTCCATGAATCCGAATTAACTTAAATAATAGAGAACTCTTATATCATTAACATAATTAATGCATTAGCATACACAAACAATAAAATCTTAACAATAATATCTATGTTGGTATATATATTCTGAGATCTTCTCATTCACCTTATTTAACAAATAAGATACATTGCCAAAAACATACGCAATTTTATTCAATCAGAGATTTTTTTGCCAAATCGTAATATTTTTAAAATCCAAAATTTTATTTGAGCATAAAAACCTTATTATGAAGCAATAATACTATATTCATCTAAATATTATCAGAGAAATTTTATCTCCTTTAATATTTCTTTAAGTGTGAAATTAATAGCAACTCTACTAAATAATAATAAATAATTATATACAATATATTATTAAATAAAATTCAAAAATATGCGGGTTGGTAAATTTACAAATATGTATGTTTGGTATATAATATATATATATATATATATAATACAATGCATTTATGTTTAGCATATCTACTGAATTTTGTTATGTTTTAATGATAGTTTATGTCAATACATGTATTGGTTTTGATTTAATTAGGAGAAAAACAATTATTTGAATTTAATAAGGGCTTCTTGCTAAACTAGACCCTTATTTGAAGTCAATTCCAAAACTAGACCCCTCTTCCCTTTTTTTTTTCAAAATGTCTAGCGCAGACTTCATAAGAGAAGTCTATTAGCTGTGTTTAAAAAATAATAACCCAAAAATTCTCACATAATTACGAAAATGCCATATTCTTCAATAGCTCTCAACCACCATTACCAACAAAAATTGAGTTCTAAATGCTTTAACCAACTGAATTAAGAGATGTTAAAGCTCTATAATTAAGCTAAAATCTCTATTTTTCTCGATCTCCTCTCTCATTCTTTCTCATTTCAATCATTAAACTCTAAAATCTCTTTCTCAAAATTCACCATCCTTAGATCTTGCGATTTACTAAGATTCATGCATAATAACGCTTGAATTTCTTGGGTATTGGTGGTGTGAGCTATTCTTGGCCGTCGACGAAACTAAAAACAAGTTCAAACCGAAAATTGGTAATTTTTGCTTTATTTTCACTGATTTTCCAGAAGACACTTCTCAGGTGAAGTCTCAATAGTCAACTGGGGGTTAGTTTTTCAATTGACTTTTTGCTTCACAGACTTCACGATGGAAGTCTCAAGTTCTCCTTTGAAAACAAAAGAAAACAGTCTTCAGACTTCACATATGAAGTCTGTGTACATGAGGTTAGTTTTGCAATTGACCGTATAAGTTTGACTTTTATTTTAGACTTCTCCTGTGAAGTTTTCAAAAAAAAGGGTTAGTTTTGCAATTGACTTGAACAAAGACTTTTTATCAAGACTTCACCTGAGAAGTCTGCTTGAAAAACGGGGGTTACTTTTGCATTTGACCAAAATTTTGAAACATTGACTATTTATAAACTTCTCAGATGAAGTCTGCAACCATCATAAATTTTGGGATTAAAAAAATCAAAATTTTTGGTCAATTGCAAAAGTAACCCTTTTTCTACTCAGAGTTCTCACGCGAAGTCTCATGTAAAAATCAAACTCTAGTCAATTGCAAAACTAGACCCTACTTTATGGGTAGACTTCGCCGGAGAAGTCTCTAAAGGCAAAAAGACTTCATCATGGAAGTCTCATCACGTAATAGACTTCACATGCAAAGTCTCATACTGATGAGACTTCCCAGATGAAGTCTAATGAAAAATTCAAAGTTGTGGTCAATTGCAAAACTAGACCCCAAACTGGTATAGACTTCTCAGACGAAGTCTCATTTTGTAGGATTCTTTGCCTGTGAAGTCTCCTTAAAAAGTCAAAATCTGGTCAATTGCAAAACTAGACCCCTACTTTCAGATTTCTCAGGCGAAGTCTCCTCTAAATTGTTTAGCAGATTTCATCTGAGAAGTCTGTTGGGGAGACTTCATCCAAGAAGTCTCAAATTATAATTTTAGTAAAAATGAAATTTTAGCTTATTTGCAATTAGTTATTTTTATTTTCTTGTCCTAACATGTGTGTTACGTATGGCTTTTGATGTTTTAAAAATTTGAACTATTTTTATCGTATAATTATTTTTAAATTTTTTTTTTAACTTATTAGGTATTTAGCTTATTATATTTAGACTTCACTGAGGTCTATCCGGAGACTTCGTTTGAGAAGTCTCTTGCACTAACATTTTAAAAGTATTTATTTTATATTTTCGAGATTTTAATTCTTTTTCATATGTATTAGTTATTGTTGTTGTTTATGTATGAATTTCACATCTCAATGTGTTATATTCTGTCTTAAATCGATTTTATTAGTTTCTAGTAGTTATTTATTGCGAGACTTCACCTTTGAAGTCTCCTATCTAATTATGACTTGTTTTTTTTTTGTTCCACTTTGCATTTCAGATGAACAAGAACAAAGTTTTGTCTAAGGACTTTGAAACTTTATTTTTGTTAAATTAAGACTTGAAATTTAATTTAATAGGTTTCTCAAGAAGTATTTTTTGTCAATATAAATTTTATTAATTGGAAATATCATTGTACAAAAGATTTATAATCTGAGAAGGAGGATTACAATTGTTTGTTTTACATTTACAATATTATATGTAAGAATTAAATGCTATGAGAGCCTAGAACCGTCTCGGTGTGAAGTCTCATTGTGAAGTCTCGTTGTGAAGTCTGACAGTGAAGTCTGGGTGTGAAGTCTCACAGTGAAGTCTGGGTGTGAAGTCTACAGTGAAATCTAGTTGTGAAGTCTTAAAGTGAAGTCTGGGTGTGAAGTCTCACAGTGAAGTCTGGGTGTGAAGCCTCACAGTGAAGTCTGGGTGTGAAGTCTCACAGTGAAGTCTGGGTGTGAAGTCTCACAGTGAAGTCTGGGTGTGAAGTCTCACAGTGAAGTCTGGGTGTGCAGTCTCACAGTGAAGTATGGTTGTGAAGTCTCACAGTGAAGTCTGGGTGTGAAGTCTCAAAGTGAAGTCTTGGTGTGAAGTCTCAGTGTAAGTCTTAATCCTTAAAAATAAGGGAAAAAACGAAAACTCTTATACAAACAAAAAAATGACGCAAAAAACTCAATATATTAACAAAAAATTTAGAAATTATACTCAACATAAATTATTTTAGACTTGAAATTCATAATGAATCCTCTAGATTAAATTCCAAAAAAAAACAAATCATAACGCACAGACAATTAAATATTCAAATCTTAATTTTTGTTTGAAACATAAATTGTTGTATGAATCTAAAGAATAAACAAACTTAACTATTTTCTGGTGGTGTTACGTTTCAGATCTGTAACAAGTATAAAAACATAAGTTAGTAGGACGAAGACGATGGTAAAAAATGCAGTAATAATGAGCAAGTGGTTAGTCAGATCTGAGGATGGAGAAAATAACACTTTTGAAGAGAGAATAATAGCGAGAAGACGACGGTACGGTAGAGTGACATTGAAGGTGGAGAGATCTTTGCTATTTTACAGAAGTTTGAGAGAAAGAGAGAGAGAGAGAGAGAGAGAGAGAGAGAGAGAGAGAGAGAGAGAGAGAGAGAGAGAGAGAGAGAGAGCTCTACCGTTTTTGAGAGATGAGAGAGATTCAAAAAAAATAGAAAAAATGAGTTTATATATAGGAGGTCAAACTAGGGTTAGATTAAAATTTCAGACTTCACCTCTTAAATTCGAATTTTTTCAATTTTTCAAAAAAATTTAAAAATTTTTAAAAATTTTGATTTTTTTTTTTGAAATTTCAGATTTTACCTTTGAAGTTTCAGACTTCACCTTTGAAATTTCAGACTTCATCTTTAAAATTTCAGACTTCACATCTGAAATTTTTTTGAATTTTTCTGATTTTTTTTGAATTTTTTTGAATTTTTTTGAATTTTTTTGAAATTTTTTGAAATTTCAGACTTCAACTTTAAAATTTCAGACTTCACCTATGAAATGCGAAATTTTTCAAAAAAGTTTGAATTTTTTATATATTTTCTAAATTTTTTAAAAATTTTCGATATTTTTTGAAACTTTTGAATTTTTTTGAATTTCAGACTTCACCTTTGAAGTCTCAGGCTTCACCTCTGAAATTTCAGATTTCTACAAAGAAGTCTACGCTTAAAAAATGTTACAGACTTCATACACGAAGTCTCCTATGAAACTTCATCCGAGATCCGAGAAGTCTGTAAGCCCTAATCTCTAAAATTTTAATATTTTTTTCACTTTTTGTTAACAAATACTTATATTTGACATCAAAATAGTATAACATATCCAAAATTTAACAACTATATGAAGGATCGACATTTTATATCAAACAAAATATGAACTTAAGTCTAATCCTAAAGATATACATGGATTCTTACCAATTGACAAACCCTAAACTTGTTATGCCTCACATGGTTTATATTACATGACTTAGTTTTATGAAATTTTATTTTTAAACCTTAGGCTTTGATTTAAAATAATTTATCTATCAAAAATTTTGATAAAAATATTTTTTTATAATTTTTTAATTTAAATTTATGATTTTCTAAAACATAATAAACCTTATATGCTTTAATATTATGAATGTTTTTAAAATTTTAATTTATAAAGTTCATATTCGAATAATCTTATTTTCTGAAGAAAAAATTACATTGAAATTATTTTTAATTATTTTTTTTAATTTAAATCTAAGGTTTAATTACGGTTCAGACTTCATGGATGTCATGGACGAAGTCTACTGTGAGACTTCGTTCATGAAGTCTCCTCCGCGTGAAGGTTAGAACTGTAAATGCAGTTTCTGTTTTTTTGTTTGCAAATAAGGGGGTTAATGTAATTTCCTTACCCTTTTGGTCTAGTTTTGCAGTTGTTTCAATTTGGGGTCTAGTTTTGCAGTTGTTTCAATTTGGGGTCTAGTTTTGCATTCAAACTCAATTTTGTGTATAGTTTTAGCAATTCCCCCATTTAATAAATAAATTCACTTTAATTTATATATTTGAACTAACCATATTACCCTTTTTATAATCATATTCTCTTCCAATTGAACTTGAAAATGATGATACTTATTTATGTTACAAAAATTAGTTACAAATCATTTTTACAATTAGTATATTTATCTACTAATCAATTTAAGATAATTTTTTCTATAAAAAAGATCTATCCATATGACATCATGAGTTAATCTCTGAATTTAATGTGTTGTTAACTTTAAAATTTATTATGTTTATACCAACAAAAAACATATCTCTTTAAATATTAAAGTACATGAAATCAAATAAAATAAACATAGGATTTGATTGGTTCTCCCGCTCCCACCCGCAAACGTTGCATTTGCGGGTGGTAGCGGTTGTTAGCGATTGAAAAAATCAAGGAAACCGCTTTACACCGCCCTAAATCACTCTAAATCATTTGATTTTAAAAGCAGTTTCCCGCAAGTGTTTGCGGTTGCGGGCAATTATTGTTGGATAAAAAAAAAGGAAACCATCACATTAGTAAAAATATATATTTTATCCATAAATATATATATATATATATATATTTCTGTTTGTATCATGTTCTCTTTGTCAAACCCTAATTATTTTTTTGTAATCCTATTTTCTCAATTTTGTTTTCTCCCATTAAAATTACGGCTTCAACACAAACTGCTAAAAATTAAGAAACAAATGTAAATCGTAGATCTCTTTATCTATTCATTAGTTTTTGTATAACTGCTTGAAAATTTTTCTTAATATCATCTTTTGCATTTCATATTGTTTTTAGCTTTTTGATTAAATACATGTTTGAACTTGCCTTTCTACTTCAACGAGTAATTGTGGAGAAACGAACGGAAGAACCCAAAAATAAATTTCTAAGTGAACTTAAAAAAAAAAACTCTAACGAATATTAACGACCAGTTTGAAATTGACTTGAGTTGGAGTCGACCCAAAAATCGTTTGGATCTATTGAAGAAACTTTATAATATATATAAAGACATTCATAAAGGTCTACGATTTCGAACACATTTTTTACAGTTTGTTACATTACTTGATGCAATTTTGGGTCATGAACCAAATGCATAAAATAATAAGAATTTTACTATAAAATTTATGTGTTTAAAATAATTATTTAGTATTTTAATTATGGTTTTTAATTAATAATCATGTTCATTTTTAATATATTTTATCATAATAATATAATTTTTGTATTTTTTTACTTTTTATAGTAACATACTATATATATTTGATTATTTTTTAGTTAACCGTTGGTGTTCCCGCTAGTCATATAGTCGTAAAATTCCTGCAAATACACTCATTTCAAATGTTACACCAGTCGTTCAAAACACTAAGTAGCGTTATAAATCGCACCATTTGCGACCGCAACCGCATCTGATCCGCTGTGCTGAAACTAGTCAGGGCCGTAAACATGTTTACACATCAAAGTAACAAAAACTTTAGTATTTATTATATATAATATAATTTATAAATCACTATGAAATATATTTAGAACGAAAGCAGAAAAACATATTACAAAAATAAAATATATTTAAAAAATAAGTTAGAAAATATATGTTGTTATACACATTTGATTAACTTGACCCGCAGGTGTAATCCTAGTTACTATCATAATGGACGTCACAATTCAAATAAAACTTTGTTCCAGAAGATGTCGACAAACAAATTGCACCTTGATACCCTTGATAAAAACACTTGTTATGTTGAGAACAATATTGTTGTTTTCCACCCCATGATATTTACTTTCCAATTCTTCTACTTGTTCTGCCCATATTGTTGCTGGTATTTCAATTTCACTATATATAAAAAACCAAAAATTAGTTCTAAGCCAAATAAAACATAAGCAATGTGCATTTATTTATTAAAATTATTCTCATTATTAAAGTAAAGAGAAAGACAAAGATCCATCGATAAAACGTACCCTTCCAACAATAAAGTTAGAGTCACCCTTAGGCCCATATTTTTGCTGGTATTTCAATTTCACTATATAAAAAAAAATTAGTTCTAAGCCAAATAAAACATAAGCAATGTGCATTTATTTATTAAAATTATTCTCATTATTAAAGTAAAGAGAGAGATAAAGATCCATCGATAAAATGTACCCTTCCAACAATAAAGTTAGAGTAACCCTTCTAAGGGTGAGTGTAGCCTGAGTAAGAACATTTTTTCATATTTTTGATATGACCAAATCTGTATGAAAAACTTTGTTAAATATATATATATAATTGACGACAACTTCATTATAATAAATAAAAATAAGTTTAAAATAAATAAAAATAATAGATGTTTTACCAATATTTGAAGTTGGAGCTAGGATAATGTTGTTTAGCTGATCTAGTGGTAGATAATCTTTGTTGTTATTTTGAATTTATTTGCTTATTGTCTTTTGGATGATAGCCATTTTATGAGAAGTAAAAGAAAACCAATCAAAATCTTTCGGATGATAGCTGATTTTTGAAAAGTAGAAGAAAAACCAACCAAAATTAGAAGAAAATTTAATAGTTATATAAATATATAAAAAAATATGACATCCTCATAATAATAAATAAAATAATTTTTAAAAAACTTAAAAAGAAGAGATGTTTTACAAATAGAACGAAGTTAAAGGTAGTACGGTGTTTTTAAAGAAAAGTGTTTGTTTGTTGAGAAAATATGAAACTACTTATTTTTTTATATAAAATTTAATATTTACAATTATTCCTTTAAGATTAGAAATTTTCCTTATATTGTAGAAGAGAAATATAAAGTACATAGTAATTTTTTTTCGGAATTAGTAATTTGTATAATTTTCTTATAGAATTTTTATTTGCTGAATAATGGTAGTGTATAATATTTTTCTTATAAAAATTAATAATTATTTTTTAGAATTAGTAATTTGTACAATTTCCTTACAGAATTTTTATTTTCTAAATAATCGTAGTTAATTATCTTGTTGTATAGTTTCCTTATAATAAAAGTTTTTTTATTTTTTTATTTTTGACACGTGTCAGAATCTAGAATCGATAAACATGACACATGTTGCGATCTTGTGTGTTATTAAATTTTGAAACCCTACTTTATATAAAAAGATAGTAGTTTATAATTTTTTTCTTATAAAAAATAGTCATTTTTAGAATTTTAGTAATTTGTATAATTTCCTTATAGAATTTTTATTTTTCGAATAATGGTAGTTAATTATGTTTTTGTATAGTTTCCTTATAATATCTTTGATATTTTTTCATTTTTGATACTTGTGAGAATCTGGAATTGATAAACATGACACGTGTCGCGATCTTGTGTGTTACTAACTTTTGAAACCCTACTTTATATAATAAGATTGTGAATATATATATATATATATATATTTTCATTTGAGACACGACTTTCACAAGTTTATTCGACGATTACTCTGAGATGTTTAATAAAATAACTCGCGGTCATGATTACTCTCCAAATTCTTAGTAAGAAAATAGAGAGTGGGGGCAAAATGTTGGATATAATTTCATTTATATATTTGGATAAGGTCCACTTTGACAAAAATACGATAAGCACGAAAAAATACAAGAATATTATGGAAAATCTAGATAAAGGTAAAAAGTCTTGTCCGTTGAGCTCACAAGATATAAGGTCGACCGCCCTTGCCATATATATTGGGGTCAATTTTTTTGAGATTTTTGGGATTGATCAAAGAAAGAATCAAATCTTTAATTCCTAATCCAAGACGATTTTTTATATAAAAGGAGAGGCTATCTCGACATAAAACAACACGAAATCGAGAACAAATATAAGAGATTTAACGAAAAACGACGGCAACAATCAACATGAAATCGACGGCAACAATCAACTCAATAACACAACTAGGGTTTGCAAAACTTGATTTGTCGTGCCTTTATTCTTGTATTTGCTAACAATATTTTGATCAATAAAGAGGCTATATTCGTCTATACTCTTTGTTTTGCGTACGAACCAATTATTTTTACCTAAACAATACACCATAATATTAATGTATGTGAACTTATCGTTGAAATTAAACAATTATAAGTTTACATATAAATTAAATTACTTAATTGAAGAAAGTTTTGAAACAAAAGACATAAAATGGTGAGAAACAAATATTCAATGTAAAACAAAAAGACAAATGCAAAAATATTTGATATATATTACGAATTATTTTATTAATTCATTTGTCCCGTACAATAACACAGCTCTTTACTCTCTACCTAAACTTTTTTTTGGTCACTACTCTTTACCTAATCTAAATAGACTAAATATAAACCAAATGTTTAAATTTTAACTACCTACTACACAATTTTAACCCAAAAAAAAAAACCAAAATGTGCAATGAAGTCGGCAAGAGTCAAAAATATAAATAAATAAATAAATATACAGTCTTTTTTTTTGTAACATCAAATAAACAGTCTTTATATTAACAAAAACAACTATGAAAGTAACAAGTCATGAACGCCGCCGTCATCTTCCGCCGAATCAACCGCTGACGTCATGCTAACCACTGCATCTTACTTCCCTACGCGGTGGAGTCGCATCGTCTTCTTTCTCCTCTGTTCACCTCTTCTTCTACCTCTTCTCTGCCTTTCAATCCCTCTCCTATGTGCCGTTGAGATCTTCAGCCTCATCCTCAGCCGAATCGTGAACTCACCACCTTCCTCCGCCGTGGTAGAAGTCCTCGCTGTCGATGAAGATGATTTACGGCTCCGGAGATGTGAGGAAGGATTTGGAGTGGAAGAAGATAAATATGAGAATGAAGAAAGTGGTTTGCTTCATAGATACTTAGATGATCAGTTGAGTTTGGCTAGATCCATTTGCGAAGATGACGGCGGCGATCACGATCGTGATTTAATTAGGGTTCCTCTTTTGTCGTAAATCTTTTATTTTCTAAATTTTCTTGAAATTCAAGTGTAGATAAATGAATATACTTTCGATTCATCTCAATTTATGATTCAAAATTTGATTATCATATTTAGGTACGAGATTATTATCCTCTATCCGCGCCAATATCTGGATCCGAATCACGGATTCGAAATAAAAAACATGATATCCAACTAGGATGGATTTGGATCCGGATAGTAAATTATTTGGATCCGCATAATAGAAAATATTAGATCCGGATAACGATATCCAACTCATTTTTTATTTTTATTTTTGCAAATACAACCCTATTAATAACTCTAAATCGATGTGGACTGCTCAATATTGGGCTTAAGTCGATTTAGAGTTACTAGTAGAGTTTTGCTGATGATTGATGAGTTTAAACAAACTCTTGAGGATACGTGGTAACTCTAAGAATGGGGATACGTGGGAAAGCATTATGTAATGAGAATCTCTTTGTTCTTGAGATAATGAATGAAAAATCTAGTATTTCTGCTTACTTTGTGAATGCTTTGGATACTTGGCATGAAAGATTAGGACACTTAAATGTGAACTCAATTAAACGTCTAAAGCATGCTAATTTGATATCTGATAACTTGGAAAAGAATGTCTCAAAATATGATATTTGTATGGAAGCAAAGCATGCTAGAAAACCATTTTTCATATCCTATTAATCGATAATCAGAATTGCTTGAACTTATTCATTTCGATTTGGCTGATTTTAAAATCACCCCTAATAGAAGTGCCAAGCATTATTATATTACTTTTGTTGATGATTTTCTAGATGCACAAGAGTTTATCTATTAAGAACAAAAGATTATTAAAATTTAAAAGATGAGGCATATGAAATGTTTATGCAATATAAAGCTGAAATTGAAATCAACTAGATAGAAAATTAAGAGGTTAAAGTATGATCAAGGTGGGGAGTTATTTGTTGGTTCTATCACGATTCAGAATGCCGAAGAACTGCGTAGTGCTCGCGAGTAGAGGTTGGACATCTTTATGCGGTCCAGTTGGACCGCGAGGTTGTGATTCTTGTCCAAAATGCTTAAGTAGCCCTACGGTTCTAAACCAAACCGGTTTGTCCGAACCGAACCGAACCGGTTCTGATTGCAGTATGTTATTGATTGGTTATTAAGAGTTAATCGATCAGAAGAGATTTTAATTATGATCGCTTGTTGACTCGGTTCGGTTCAGTATGGCATAACTGATTAGAAAACCGAACCAAAATTAAACCTAGGTATATAAGGCTAACACACAATTGGAACCCAAATCCACAGTATTTCAAACCCTACTCTGCATCTCTCCGTCAAATCTTCGTCGCATCTCTCCAACGCTTCTCTGTGCATATCTCTAGCGCTTCTCCGTCGTAGTTCTCCACTACCTAAGTTTAATTATTCTCCTTACACCTTATCATCTTCTCAATGTTGATTATTGCTTTGATTTTTCAATTTAGGATTTAAGGTTTGCGTTTGAATTTGTTCTGAAACTCTTTGTCGATGTCTATCCAACCTTTAATTGTTGTTTTGTTTCTATTATTGTTGCGATTTCACATGCAAAGGAGCTTAATTCTTTTTTTTTTCTATTAAGTTTCGATCTTCAGATGGTTAAGCTATGATTTTTTCTTCTATTAACACTAGATGTCTTGTCTTGTACATGACATCTAATGTTTAAAATGAAAACGAAGAAGTTAGAGAAGCATCTGTAGGCAAGAAAAGACCAACGACAGTGAAATCCAGTTCTAGTGTTGCGCAGAAACCAAAGAAGAGGCAAGCTCATTGATATGCTCAAATGTAATACCCTAAAGTATCTAAGTAGTCGTTATAGTATTGTAGGGGTCAATCCACAAGGACTCAAGATAACACTCAATAGATTCAGAAATATGAATTAGGCTAAGCAAAATAGATGAAATTAAGAATGACAAAACAATTAAAACAGGTAGTAATTCAGTGGAGGAAAACGCTAGGCTTAGGGAGACTTGCAGGTAAATCAGAATTATCAAATCAAATCAATTGTCAGGAATATATTAAGCTCCGCTTTCAAACTTGAAACACAGATGTAAAGTAAACCAACTTTCGTTGCGAAAACTATCTATGCCTAAACCTAGAATTCCAAATTTCTTTGCAAATTCTATGAATTTAAACAAGCATTAAAGTTCAAGTTCAATTGTTCACAAAATCCCTAAACCAAATTTCTTTGCGAATAGGGCTTTTGCTCACCAAACACTAGATCAGGCAATCAATCACACTTTCGTGCCAATCAAACAACCTAAAATCAGATTCTAGTTCGCGAGGCTAAAATCAGCATTAATCTCAAGTCTAGGTGAAAAGCTCTATAGATTATTCCCTAACAATCAATTCAGATTCTTAATAATTCATCATCAGATTAATACCATTTTAAGCAACCCTAATCCTAACGAAGAATCTACTCAAACATGGTGAAATGCAATAAACATCATGAATAAGTAGATATCATATAAAATATTGAAATAGAGTAGAATACAAAGAGGTTCAAAGAATTCTTCTCCGAAAAACTCAAATTGCAGAAAACTCTATCTCCAGAAATCACAAGGTATATTTCTGGAGGCTGCCAAACCTAATTAAATAGCCTAATCAAAACGTTTGGAGTGTATCTCGAAAAAATAAAGGAAAATTTCTGGATAAATCTTGGGGGTTTGTGTCGCATTCTGGTCACTGCATCGGACCGATGCTGGTAAGTGTGGTATCGATCGATGCCAGGTTCTTTGGTCGTGGTTCTCCCAAACGAATGGTGTCGATCGAGTGCTCCTCAGTGTCGATGGACGATGCTGGAGCTTGTTCCCGATACGGCTTCAACTCCAGATTGCTTCAAAGCTTCCAAATCTCCAATTAGCTCCACATGCGCCTATAAGTCGAAAAGAACCTGAAAAGACTTTTAAAACTAAAGAAAAGACTCAAACAAAAAGGGACTTTATCATGGTAAAGTCGGGGTTAAAAAACCATGATATATCAACTCTCCAGACTTAGTCTTGCTTGCCCTCAAGCAAACAGAAAACTTAAACATGAGAAGAGGTTTGAAAACATGGAGACTCACCTTTTTCTTGAGGACGTAGTAATAACCTGCTTTCCAAAGCTCCCAGTTGGTCACGCTAAACAGTTTCAGATCGGACACCATTCTTTCTCCATTAGGCCATTGCAGTTCACATTATCCACTCATTAATCATCACAGCATCAATGCGTACTAAATCCTTCATTGCCGTTTCATCACTGATGTTGATATGTTCAGGAACCTTCTAGATTCTTCTCATGCATATCGATGACTAAGGAACCACCCAGATTTTATACTTTGGATTGAATTCCTCTCTTCCCCAGAAGAAAACTTATCTTTTCTTCTGTTTTTTATGCTTCGCATTACACAAATCAAGCGTTTGAGACGGCGAGTATTGATGGTGATGGCACCTCAACCCCGGTTCTCCCCTCTCAAAGTGTCAAAAGTCTTAGGCGAATTAATGGGTCTCAGGAGATATGTTCCTACCCTTCGCTTCAGACTTTGTGTTCATTCCTTATCCAAGTAGAACAACGGGATCACAGTAAGTATTCCTAAGCCCTCTAGGCTCGGCTGGAAATCATCTCATCTTTTATGCATTTTATGTATCATTATTGTAGGGGAGAGTCTACCATATGTATCAAACGCGTATGGGTTCCTTTGCCAGATATGAATGATGAATCAAGTTCAGTGAATACCAACCTCAGGAGTGAAGTGCAAAATTGGCTCAGGATTTAGAAGAAATTTGCTGGAGACATGGGTGTTTCCTGGTCAACTGGTTAGCCTTTGGGTTTTTCATTAGTCGATCTTAGAGCTGGTTCTGTGACAATGGTTACTCAAAAACAAAGTCAGGACACTGGAATCAAGCAAATGTTCATAATCTCCAACAAATTCGACTCAATAAAACAAAAAATTTGACTCAAAAAGACTCAAAATGGACTGACTCTAAGAAAAACAAACACAATGTCAGTAATCACCTCCCCCAGACTTAAACAACACTGTCCCCAGTGTTATCTAGCCTAGAGGAAGCAAAAGAAAGCACATGAACAAAATGGCTTAAAAAGGTTTAAAGGTACTGTGTGAAATGGTGGGTATCGATCGATACTAAAAACCGGTATCGATCGATACTGATGGAGTATCGACCGATGCTAGTCAAGTATCTATCGATACTGAGGTCCTTTGTTGCGATTCTGAAACTCGAAACTGTGTCCAACTGAAGTCAAAAGTTAGGTGAAGTAACTGTCAGATCAGAGAGCACAACTAGAAGAAACAAAATCAATAGATAGCCACAAGTTCAACAAAGATTGACAAAGACAAGGATAAGTTCAGAAAAGCAAACACAACAAAAGAAAAGAAAATGAAATGAGAAAGGGAACAGAAAACGTGAAACCCAGGAGCAGAAACTAGTCCGAATCCTCATCATCATCGGAATCTAAAACAGCGTAGCACGAAGGACCGGGAATGGAGTGATCGGCGTCAGTGGACGACATGCAGCGGCAGCGAGAAACAGTGGACCAGATGCTCTGAAGACTCTCCACGACGTACCTCTGAAAGGTAGCTGTCTCCATGGGTAGCTCTGGTGGTGGAGGAAATGAAGGAGCAGGAGCAGACGTCTGGCGATGCTGTGACCGGCGAGGCTGACTCCCAACAGAGTCAGCGGCTGGTGTCTCGTCTGCAGCGATAGGAGCGGACGGAAGCTGGCGTGGTGCGCGGACACGAGCGGATGGCGCAACCAAAAGCAGACTCGAGTCTGGATCGAAGTGCAGCCGAGAAGGGTGACTGCCAATGGAGGTGAGACCGCGGTTGGGGACCTGCACAAAGAGCTCTCCATCTGTCGTAGGCAGGCACCAGCGGCGAGTGGCCTTCAACCAACGCATATGCTGCTCATCCATGAGCAAACGAGTAGTGACGATCGAGCATGCTGAAGTGGAGATGCCAAAGTGCGCGAAGATAGGGGTAAGGAGGCTGCCAACTGACTCAGTCTTCCGTGCTATGGCGTAGTTGCGACCAGAGAAGGGCTTGGTCTTCAGAGAGACCAGATGATGCGCAAAGATAGCGCCAATGTTGACCGCGAGGTTCAACTCGGGCCACTCAAACCTATCCTCAGGGATTATGTCACCAACTGCCTTGTACAACAACATTAGCTCTGAGATCCTCAACTTATTCGGCTCCATCTTGCAGAGGAGAGCAGTGCCCAGAATGCGGACAATGCAACGCAGAGTCGGGTGGCGGATATCAATCTGGGTAGAGGTCTTGGAGCTGTAGGCGCCAAGACCAATGTGTCGTCAAAAGTTCTGCAGATCCTGAAATTGGGAAGGGAGAGCTATCTGCTGAGGATAAGGATCGAACCCGTAGATGGCGCAGAGATCAGGAATGGGTTATCTGTATCGAATCCCTCTGATCAGGAAAGTCAGGGTCCCCTCAGAAGCAGTGCGGTGGACCTCATCTCTATAGTACACTCGAGCTGTGGCGAGGAACTGACGAACGAGGTCTGGGTACAGATCATACTGCCGTGAGTAGAGAGTGCCCAGTCCAATCTTCTCGATCATGGTAGAAAGATCCACGTCGATGCCAAGACGACGCATGGTGTGAGGATCGATGAAGCGCGTAG
Organism: Crucihimalaya himalaica; assembly: GCA_004349715.1. Classification (NCBI taxonomy): domain Eukaryota; kingdom Viridiplantae; phylum Streptophyta; class Magnoliopsida; order Brassicales; family Brassicaceae; genus Crucihimalaya; species Crucihimalaya himalaica. The sequence goes on along the minus strand of SMJT01000074.1, from coordinate 799,025 downwards.
GCAGGAGGACAACTCGCAGCCACTCGTTGTAGAATAGAGTGTTGTAGTCGTCCCACTCCTCAGCTATTGGCCTATAGATGCAGGCCTCACTCTCTGTGTCCTCTTTAGGCAGGCCTGCCCAATCGCGTTACGGAATGATCCTCTTCCCCTCCAACTTAGGCCAGGGAGGCCTAGCAACTGGAACAGGGGCAGAAGGAGAAGGAGAATGTCGTGGCGCAAGTCACAGGTTGCTGATGTGAGCATCAATGAAGCTCTGACGACCGGTGTCTTCGATGAAACCTCCCTTCAGGACTCTGTAGTGATCGTTGGTAAGAATGGCAGTGACGACTCCGGCGTGCCACTGTGAGTCACAAAATGCCTCCACCTCGTCTTGGAGACTGTACTCGCGTCGTAGAGGGTTGGAACCGGAAGCATCATCCTGTCGTGCCTTCTTGCGGGGAGCCATCTGAGAAGAAATCAAAAAGAAAACAGAAAGCAGATTAGTTCCTTCATCAAATAAGTGCAGGTATCGATCGATACCAAGAGGGTATCGATCGATACTTAAGATGGAGGCATACAGGTTCTCTACGGATTTCATCGCAAAATTCTCTGTAACACAGGTCGGGTATCGATCGATACCAAGGGTGTATCGATCGATACTCGAGACAAAATAGCAAAGTCCGTCACACAAGCATCGCGATTTCCAATCTATCACCCTAGAATCTAATTCCTAAATCTATTCCAACCTTAACATATCCATTCTCATCCTAACATAGCAAATTCGTTCTCCTAGGACCAAAATTGACAAAAAAAACAGAGTAAGAGTTGTACAAAAGAAGCAAACTCCCAAACCGAATTTGTCACATAGTCTAAAAGGGTGAAAATCGAGTACATTACCTTGCAGATCGAAGGAATGAGTAATGGAATGACAATGTGGGCGAAAATCCGAGTGGATTAGAGATTGAAACTGAAGAAAAGGGTGAAAATTTTGAAAAAGTTGTGAGAGAATGAGAGATATGCGGCGGCGTCGAGCGATATGGTTATGATGGAGTGAGCGATAGACTCGAGGGTTTTATAGAGGATCCTGAGTATCGATCGATACAGTAAGTGGTATCGATCGATGCTCAACATATCAGCATAATGCTCTTTTGGCCATGGTATCGATCGATACTTGCATGGTATCGATCGATGCTCGTCGTCTGGACCTGGTTCCACGTGAAAACACAACACAAAAAACAAAACTAAGAAATCAAAATAAAGACTATGTACAGACTCACCAGTGGCTTGCCTCCCACTAAGCGCTTGTTTAATGTCATTAGCTTGACATGGAGGTCAGTCAGGCAGCGGGTGGCTCAGCCAGAGGCACAATGTGCCCATCTGGAATGGTGGCTTTCGCCCAATAGTGTTTCACCCTCTGTCCATTGACAGTGAACTCCTTGCCTTCAGCACTCAGCAATACTACAACACCATGAGGGCGGACTTCCTTGATCGTGAAGGGACCTGACCAACGAGAACACAATTTCCCAGGAAACAATTGCAAACGAGAGTTGTACAGAAGTACCTGGTCATTTGGTTCAAAGTGTCGGGAAAGGATCTTCTTGTCATGATAAGCTTTGGTCCTTTCCTTGTACAGCTTGGAATTCTCATAGGCGGAGTGTCTGATCTCATCTAACTCATTCAACTGAACCAATCGCCTTTGTGCAGCAGACTTGATGTCGAAATTCAAAAGTTTTGTAGCCCAGGCTACTTTGTGCTCTATCTCAACAGGAAGATGACATGCTTTTCCATACAGCAAATGGAATGGTGTTGTACCGAGTGGCGTCTTGAACGCTGTTCAGTAGGCCCAAAGAGCGTCGTCGAGTTTCAGCGCCCAATCCTTCCGTGTAGCACCAACTGTCTTCTCCAGGATCTCTTTGATATGTCTGTTGGAGACCTCTACTTGTCCACTGGTCTGAGGATGATATGGCGTGGCAACGCGGTGGTGTACACCATACTTCCTCAGCAGCTTCTCGAAGATCTTGTTGATGAAGTGAGTACCCCCATCACTGATGACAACTCTGGGTACTCAAAATCTTGGGAAGATGATAGTCTTAAACAGCTTCAGGACCACGGCAGAATCGTTGGTAGGACTAGCAATTGCCTCTACCCACTTAGAGACATAGTCGACGACGACTAAGATGTAGCGGTTCTGTCGTGATGGAGGGAATGGTCCCATGAAGTCAATACTCCAGCAATCAAAGACCTCAACCTCAAGGATAAAATTCTGCGGCATCTCGTGGCGCTTGCTGATCTTACCTCATCTCTGACACACATCACAATGAGAAATGAAAGTGTGAGCATCCTTAAACATCGTAGGCCACCGGAAACCGGCTTGCAGAACCTTAGAGACCGTCTTGAATGTAGCAAAGTGCCCAGCATATTCAGAACCATGGCAATGAAACAGGATTTCCGGCACCTCAAACTCAGCTATACACCTTCTGTAAATTCCATCAGAACAGTGCTTGTACAAATATGGCTCATCCCAGAATTAGCGTTTGACATCTCTCATGAACTTCTTCTTCACATACTTCTTTAGGTGCTTTGGTTCCAGATCAGCAGCAAGGTAGTTGGCGATGTCGGCGTACCAAGGTTCAGCAGCAGAAGTGACTGCCAAAGATTCCTCAAATTCAGACTGATCTGCAGACAAATCAGTGGCGGTGAGTCTCTGGTATCGATCGATACAATGGGGGTATCGATCGATGCTTGCATCGTGAACTGAAGGTAGCAACGCTTGAGGGTATCGATCGATACTCCCATAGTGTCGATCGATGCTTGTCTTCTTCAGCGACAGAATCGAAGCAGAACCACTCTCAATGAAGTATATCTTCTCCTCGGGCAAAGAATCATCAATGGGAACCTCTTCACTGATCCTCATGCGCGAGAAATGATCTGCAACGCCATTCTCTACTCCTTTCTTGTCCTTGATTTCTATGTCAAAACCTTGGAGTAGCAAAACCCATCGACACAATCGAGGCTTCATATCCTTATTTTGCAGCAGATTTAAGAGCAGCATGGTCAGTGTGCACAATCACCTTACTTCCTATCAGATAGGAACAAAATTTCTCAAAGGAGAACACAACAGCAAGCAATTCCTTCTCAGTGGTGTTGTAGTTCCTTTGGGCGTCATCTAGTGTTCTGCTAGCATAATAGATCACATGCAGCTTCTTGTCTTTCCTCTGTCCCAAAACAGAACCAACAGCATAGTCACTCGCATCACACATGACCTCAAACAGAAACCAGTGCTTTCTTGATCATTTCAAACGCAGCAAGACACTCTGGTGTAAAATCAAATGTGACATCTTTGCACAGCAGAGCAGTAAGCGGGCGGGCTAGCTTGGAGAAATCCTGAATGAACCTGCGATAGAACCCGGCATGACCAAGGAAACGCCGAATATCCTTCATTGATGTAGGCGGCAGGAGGCTTGTCATGACCTGAATCTTCGCCTTATCAACCTCAATCCCAGCTTTAGAGACCTTATGTCCCAGAACGATGTCGTCTTGAACCATAAAGTGGCACTTCTCCCAGTTTAGAACTAGATGCTTCTCCTCACAACGCTGAAGTACCTTGCACAAATTATGCAGACATCCCTTAAACGAAGACCCATAGACTGAAAAATCATCCATAAATACCTCCATGAACTCCTCGATCATATCTGAGAAGATGGACATCATGCATCTCTGAAATGTAGCTGGAGCATTGCACAACCCAAATGGCATTCTCCTGTAGGCAAATGTGCCGTAGG
>SMJT01000074.1:715660-791520 GCA_004349715.1 Crucihimalaya himalaica | reverse complement strand
GCATTAAAGTTCAAGTTCAATTGTTCACAAAATCCCTAAACCAAATTTCTTTGCGAATAGGGCTTTTGCTCATCAAACACTAGATCAGGCAATCAATCACACTTTCGTACCAATCAAACAACCTAAAATCAGATTCTAGTTCGCGAGGCTAGAATCAGCATTAATCTCAAGTCTAGGTGAAAAACTCTATAGATTATTCCCTAACAATTAATTCAGATTTAATAATTCATCAAATACCTTTAAGCAAATCTAATCCTAACAGGAAATCTACTCAAACATGGTGAATGCAATAAACATCATGAATAAAGTAGATATCATATAAAATAATGAAATAGAGTAAGAATACAAAGAAGTTCAAGAATTCTTCTCCAAAAACTCAATTGCAGAAAACTCTATCTCCAGAAATCACAAGGTATCTTTCTGGAGGCCGCCAAACCTAATTAAATAGCTAATCAAAACGTTTTGGAGTTATCTCGAAAAATAAGGAAAACTTCTGGATAATCTTGGGGTTTGTTTCGCATTCTGGTCACTGGCATCGACCGATGCTGTAAGTGGTATCGATCGATGCCAGGTTCTTTGGTCGTGGTTCTCCCAAACGAATGGTGTCGATCGATGCTCCTCAGTGTCGATCGATGCTGAGCTTGTTCCCGAACGGCTTCAACTCCAGATTGCTTCAAAAGCTTCCAAATTCTCCAATTAGCTCCACATGCGCCTATAACTCGAAAAGAACCTAAAAGACTCTAAAACTAAAGAAAAGACTCAACAAAAAGGACTTATATCATGGTTAAAAGTGGGTAAAAACCATGATATATCACTCATAGAGCAAAGGTGTGGCATCATTTTACTCGGAGGAAAGATGATGCAACTTTCATCAAATGCAGTATTGTGGCACATAGATTGGTTGTGACACCAAAAATTCTGGTACAAGTGCAATGATGAATCATATACATATATGTAAGTTGTTTAAGGCATATGAATAGAGAGGTACTCAGAAGGTATTGGTTGGGGATAATAGTGGTGTGGTTATAACAATCAAGAAGTATGATAAGGGTTTGTTTAGAAGAGCAGTGAATGAGATGATCATGTCGAATGAGTTACCTTTTGCCTTTGTAGAAGCAGAAGGGTTTATGACAAGGTTTTGTCACAATGTGAACCCCATGTACACGGTTCACTGCAGGAGATCAGCAACTGAAGACATCTTTGGGATGTTTTTAAAAGAGAAAGGTAGTCTAAAAAATTGTTTAGCTGTGACAAGAAGAGAGTCTCTTTCACCACTGATATTTGGGTATATAATACAACTTCTTGCAGCTACATGGTGGTCACATGTAATTGGATTGATGGAAATTGAGAAATGCAGAAAAGGAGCTTCAAGCTTGTAACAGGCCATAAAGGAGACACCATTCTTGAGCATCTGATTGATTGTCTAGAGAAATGGGAAATTGAGAAGGTATTCACAGTCACAATGAATAATGCTAAAGGAAATGACAAAGCTTTAAGGTTATTCACGGAAGCACTTAGGCAATAGGGACCTAATAACTTAGTGAATGATGATAAATTAATGCATATGCATTGTTGTGCGCATGTATTGAACATGATAGTGAGGGATGGTCTTAAGGTGAGTAAGAGCGTAATAGGTATTAGGAATGCAGTCAAATACGTGGGATCATTAGGCTAGAGATTAATATCATTTCAGTTAAGGGTTGAGAATGGAAAGGTTAGTAGAGGAAGCTTGTGTATGGATTGTGTAACACGATGGAACTCCACATATCTAATGTTAAATGCTGCATTAAAGTTTAGAGTATCATTTTAGAAAATGGAGGCTGAAGACAAGTATTATGATGAATACTTCTTGGAATTAAAAGAGAATGGAAACAAAAGGGTTGGACCTCCTACTTCTCAAGGCTGGGATGAAATGGCAAGGTTGAATAAGTTTCTGAAACTCTTTTTTAGTATATAGCACCTTGGCGTTTTCAACATCCAAGACAGTGAGCTCAACTATTTGTTACAATTAAATAGTGATAATTGAAAGGGATTTGATATCATTGAGCCACAACACTGATCAGATGTTATAATTGGAAGGAACAGCCATGAGACAGAAATTTGAGAAGTATTAGGATAGGCTTGTCAATATAAATCCACTTGTCATCATTGCACGTGTGTTTGATCCTAGGAACAACATGCAATTTGCTAGTATTTGATTTGACAAACATTATGGTAAGGACAATGTAGAAAGTAGTCATCTTAGAACAGGGATCAGAAGCTTGATGCAAAACCTATATGAAGAGTATGTTATGAAGCTCAGTCTCGAAGGTAACCAATGTGATAATGTGGGAAACATAGGTGATAATTGGGATATATGAGATATGTTTGATGATTTATCAGATGATGAGGATAATAAGAGGAGAGATTCTGTTTATGATGATATGGCTTATGAGTCGGTAAATAAAGAAGCAAGTAGTGAGGTTGACATGTAATTGATGGAGAAGCATGTGTCAAGAACTAAAAACAGCTTGGGTTGGATTATGATGTGTCATCATGGTGGAGGCGCAACAATGCTAAGTATCCAGTCTTGGCAGAACTAGTTAGGGATGTTCTTGCCATTAAAGTCTCATATGTTGCTTCAGAGTCAACATTTAGTACTAGTGGTAGGGTTTTAGATCCATATCGGATTTTTCTAACACCAACCATGGTTGAAGCATTCTTTTGCACACAATAATGACTGAGAAATACCTTTCATACAAAGAAGCATGCTAACTTGGTTCAGATGTTAGAAGAGCTGGATTTTCATGAGTCATTAGGTAATGATTTGTTTTATTTCTCTATTTCATTTGTTTCAAGTGCTGACTGTCTTTTTCTTGTGTAGGTACTCGAACACTACCATCAGGTAAACTGTATACAAGTAATTTGTCTTGTCCCTTCTTTCTTTAGCTATAGTTCTGTATTTTTTAAGTTAAGAATTGAAATAGCAGAGTAAATAACTGCAAGTGTGGACGGTTTCTCCATCTCTCTATGACTCTATCTTTTTGTCGTCTAAACTAATTCTAAATTAATTTTCGTCTCTCTGGAACTGTAAGAGCTAGACAAAAGAGAAACAAACTCTACTCTCAGTATCTTGTGTCTCTTATGTCTCTGGTTCTATAAGAGGAAGTAGGACATTACCTCATCTCTTTTGTTTGATATTCAGAGTTTATGATGATGTTTGAGATTTATTTTGAATACATGATTGTTGTTAGTCTTATTTGTATTTGATTTGCATATTAGGTGATGATTTTTGTGTAGTTTTGTCATTTGATGATGTGGTATGAGGGTAAACGAACAGTGAACCGAAATTATATGTATTAACCAAAATTTTGTAATAGCCGAAATACATTTAAAAAATGAAATTATATGTAAAACCCATAAATTTTGTAAATCATCGATCTAATTTGGCAAGATTTACAAAACCAAAAATAACCGGATTCCAAACCGAACTGAAACACAATCAATTTTGGTTATTTCGGCAAAAATTTAATTTATGAAATAACCGGAAAACCAAAAAAACTGCCCCAACCGAACCGGAAAACCGAAATCGTAGGGCTTTGATTAAGGGTAAGTCACTCTATTCAAAAAACTCGCGTTATAGAAACACCATTTACATAAGCAATAATATTTCACGTGTCATGTATCCTATTACATTTGATACATAAATTCCAAAAAGTAAAAACTAAAATGCAAACGCAGGTGACAAATATTGGGACTGGAACACAACCGACGAAGAGAATAGTTTATCAGAGTAATAGGTGGCGGTTTGAACGTAGATGACGACCTTTTCAGGTAACTTGATACTAACGATCAAAGATACGCTCGTGAGCCCTTAATTGTTACCTACGAATTTGTCAACTGCGGAAGATCTTCAAGTTCATCCAATCACCGCCTTGCATCTTATTATTATCACCTTTAATAAATTTTAAGATAAAATAAATTTCACGAGTTCAATCTTTCACAGTAAAAAATTATCTACAATTGTGTTATAGAAACTTGTAAGTTATTAAGAAATAAAATAATAAATGGACACAATATAAACCGGATAATTTGTAATGTCTCAATCACTTTCATATATATTGGCCCATACTTTTATATTAATGGAAACGAAATTTAATGAAATTACTTTTATAAATTTTAACTGTAGATTAAAAATGGAAAAATATATTTCTTTTCTTAACAGAATCCAAAAAACACACATCATCATGCAATCTTATACTAGATAACGAAGATAATAAAATAATTAACTATAAGATAATCATCTTTCTCTAGCTAGACACTGTTGTTACAATAATTTTAGCCACATTAATTTTACATGCTTATATAAGTTCTTCATATATACTAATAACTTTAGTTTTTGCATGCTTATATAATAAATAACTTAAGTTTTTACATGCTTATATAAGTTTCTTTCTCTAGTTTTTTGTTTTTAGAGATAAGGTATGCGCTGGACTTAAGGTGGCCAAAGCAAGTCCACCTATCTCACATTTGCTATTCGCCGACAATAGTTTATTTTTCTGTAAAGCGACTAAAGAGGAATGTCAGGATATTCTGGGGATGCTAAGTACGAAAAGGCCTTCGGGCAACGAATAAACTTTGCTAAGTCTTCAGTTCAGGTGGGTCATAAGGTAGATGAAGCTGTGAAATCTGAACTCATGCAAATTTTGGCTATCACGAATATCGGTGGAATGGGATCTTATATGGGGCTGCTGGAGAGTTTGAGAGGACCTAAGACGAAGATTTTCTCTTTCGTTAGAGAATGACTGTAGGATAGAATATATCAATGGTTGGTCGGCGAAACTATTGTCTAAAGGAGGGAAGGAGGTTATGATTAAGTCAGTGGCTGCATCGCTGCCTACCTACGTGATGTCTTGTTTTAAACTCCAAAAACGGTAACAGCAAAGCTGACGAGTGGAATAACAAAATTTGGGTGGAACACATATGGGCCATCTAGGGGTTTGCATTGGAAATCATGGGATAAGTTGTGTCAGAGCAAATCAACAGGAGGAATAGGCTTCCGCAATGTGGATGATTTCAATACTGCTCTACTTGCAAAATAGCTATGGCGGCTCATTATGGTTCCGAATTTTCTATTTACTAAGATTTTCAAAAGATGCTGTTTTAGGAAAACAAATCATCTAGATCAAGTTTGATCCTCTTCCCCGTCCTACGGTTGGAGGAGTATATTATCCGCTACACCTCTTGTTATGAAAGGACTTATTAAAAGAGTTGGTGCCGGAAATTCCATCTCGGTATGGAATGACCCTTAGATTCCAGCTCAATCCCCGAAACTAACTTTAAGTAATGGAGCAATTGCTAACCCTGAAATGCTAGTGAATGAATTAATTAATTTTTGAACAAATATTTGGAATATGGTAGAAGTTAAGATGGTTATTGACCCAAAAGATATTTCTTTGGTATGTGCACTGCCTGTTAGGTCAGACACCAGGGCAGATCCACTGGTTTGGCATTTCAACAAGACCGGGAAATATACAGTAAAATCTGGATATCATGTTGAACAAAATAGTCGGGCTCCCAGGGCACAATTCCTCGGACTATGTAGCCCTAATATTAATGCCCTCCAAGCTTTCAGTTGGCCCACCAAAATTGAAACACTTTATGTGGCAGTCATTACAAGTTGTGTGGCGGTTACTTCGAATCTTAAACATCGCGGTCTTACTTGTGACCCATAGATGTGGGACTCCAGAGGAGACAGTAAATCACACTATGTTTGAATGCCCACCAGTTTTGCAAACATGGCTCTCTCACATATCCAGACGGTACTAGGGATTTTTCCATCAACCTCGGTCTATACAAATTTAGATCACTTGTTCTGGAGAGTTTCAAGGAAAGCTCGGCTTTTCCTTGGATTATGTGGTACATATAGAAAGCTCGAAATGAAAAAATCTATGAGAACGTGGATAGAGATCGCGACTAAGGAATCCCAAATTCTGGACTTTAGCGCAATTGGAGAATGTACAAGAAGGCCAACGGCCTGTTCTGGCTACTCTTAATCTTGTGGGTATAGCACACACCGACCCGCTACTTTGTTGACGAATCATGGAAGGAAAATGACGGCTTCTCAGGAAATAGGATGGTATATCATCCGCCAACGAAGCACCGACAAAGGGAGCAGCCAACTTTAGGCGAAGCCTAACTTGCCTACATGCAGAAGTGGAAGCCTTAGTTTGAGAAATAAAGTGCATGATCAAGGAGCATAAACGCGACGTAGTTTTCGTTACAGTCTGTTCTGACTTGGTGTAAATGGTGTCGTCCCTAACTTGATGGCCAGCCTTCTCGATATATTTGGATAAAATCAAGGGAGATAGCAAAGTTTTTTCTTCGTTTTCAATTTCTTTGAAATCTAGTCAAGCCAATGATTAAGCGAACAAGTTAGCATGGAATGTTTGTGTCTTCCCGTGCTGTGTATCTTTTGTAAACAGTATCCCCTCAGGGTGGCTCAATTAAGTCATCCTTCATGATAATGGTGTTGACAAAAAAAATAAAAAAATAATGTATATAAATATTATTTTACAGCTTTTACGAAATTATCGCATTAGTTAGTTGTTTTAACAAAAGGAAAAGGTATAATTAGATGATAACTAACAGAATAAGAAAAGTAAAGATGATAAGATAAAACGGAGAGCAATCATATGATAAATAGAAAAAAAAAATAGATAAATTTATTGTATCATATACGTATGAACGCGTTTTCTTTCCCAAGTCGAAACATGAGTCAGGGAGTGAAACAACCGACTTACTTAGGTCTTATAAATAGACTGTATCGCATTCCACTACTGAACCATTACTTATTTCGCTTTCTTGTTTGTCAAGTACTAGAAAAACAGAAATCGAAGCAAAACCTAAAATATAAGAGAGTACGTAGTACTATGGAGAAGATGATCATAGAACCTCTAGGTGTAGCCAAGTCTTCATTGGAGCATGTCTCTATTCTTGGCCGAGGGAACTTTGGATCTGTCTCTCTAGAGCAGGATTGTAACTTCTGGATCCATCAACCCCGAAGGATGTCACTTCTATATGGAGTTTTCCTCCAAAGGCACTCTCTTCAATATGATATCCGAGTTTTGTGGGAAACCAATATTAGAGTATAGAAAGTATTATATTGGTTCTTATTATAATCCATGTAATTACGTCATCATCATTGTTGTATACTCCCTTCCTTGTATGCTTTATTCTCTGTATATAACTAGAGCTATACTCATCAATAAGATTATCAATTTCTGTAATCCAATATGGTATCAAAACCAAATAGGTTTTAACCTATTCACGCCGTCACTCAATTTCTTCTTCTTCTCACTCTTCATCTTTTTCTGTTAGTGACTGTTATCACCATTGTTACTCTTCTCAAACCTTAAATTTCTTCAATATCATTATGGCTTCAATATAACCAAAGCTATACTCATCAATAAAATTATCAATTTCCCTAATCCAATATGGTATCAGAACCAAATAGGTTTTAACCTATTCACGTCTTCACTCAATTTCTTCTTCTTCTCACTCTTCATTTTTTCTCTGTTCGTGACTGTTCTCACCATTGTTACTCTTCTCAAACCTTAAATTTCTTCAATATTTCTTCAATATCACTATGGACTTTGAATCCACTGCCGAAAGAACCTCTGTGTGCAACTCACAAGATCCCCGAAGCACGTTTATTGCTATCAACATGTCCATTGTGACGAAGCTCACCAACATTAATTATCTCATGTGGGGACGTTAAGTTTGGGCTTTACTTGAAGGACGAATTACAACAATTCATTAACACATCTGGAGACATTCCTTCTCAAACAGTCACTGTTAATAGTGTATCTTCTCCGAATCCAGCTTATGCTCCATGGAGACGTAAAAAACGACTCCTATTTAGTGGTATCATTGGAGCAATCTCGCTACTAGTTCAGACTGTAGTATCTAGTGCAAATACAACCAAAGAGGTTTTGGATACTCGTGCAGAGACGTTTGGTAATCCTTCAAGAGGCCATTTCCAATAGCTTAGTTATCAGATCAAGACTTCCACCAAAGGAACAAAAACGATGAGCGAGTATTTACGCCACATCAAGGGTAAGGCAGATGAGCATGCTCTACTAGGCAAGCCAATGGATCTCCAGGAGCTCACCAAAAAAATTCTGGCTAGTCTTACTGAGGATTCCAAACCAGAGATCTATATGGTCAACGGTCATGATAAACCAATATCCTTTTCAGAACTTCATGAGCGGCTCTTGAATCGTGAAGCAATGATCATGTGCACAGATCCCTCTCCTTCTGCTACAATTTTGGCCCATGCCACAAACCCTCGCCAACGTGATCCTCCTCGCAATCAAAATCAAAATTGCTTTGCTATCCAAATTCTCACCACAATCAAAATCAGTATAACAATCGCTTCTCCAAACCATATCTCAGTCGATGTCAAGCATGTGGAACACAAGGCCAGAACGTTAAATACTGTCCAGAATATCGAATTGTCAAAGGTGGTGGTTCATCTTCACCATGGGTCTCTTCTCACCATAATTCTCAACCATGGCAATCTCCACAACACCAACAACCATGACAGCCAAGAGCTAAATCCAGCCATGATGTCAAATTCTTCGACTTGGCTTGTTGACACGGGGATGTCTCATCACATGACGTCAGATTTGGCTAACCTCTCCTTCCACACCCCTTAAAATGGTGGATATGATGTTCTCCTTGGCGATGGTTCTGCGTTGCAGATCTCACACCGTTTCTAGTTCTTTAAACTCTTATACTAAAATTTTTTTTTTTCAATAATATACTTTTTGTTCCTTCTTTAGATAAGAATCTAATATCTATTTTTCAGTTATGTAAAGCTAATGATGCTGCTGTGATTTTTACACCGATGCATTTCCAGGTGAGAGACTTACAAACGAGGGCTCTTTGTTTGGAAGGCAAGCCTAATGACGGCATTTATGAGTGGCCAAAAAATCACCAACTCCAAACCCCTTCTCTCGCTTTTGCTTCAGTAGTGAAAACTAGTCTTACGGATTGGCATTTTTGTTTAGGTCATACGGCTTTTCCTATTCTTTAAAAAGTTGTTTCTCAATTTAATTTGCCTATTGTTTCAAACGTTTTGGTAACACAACCATGCTCAGGTTGTTCTATAATAAAATTCACAAATTGCCTTTCACATCGTCTTCTTTAAAATCTTTTCATCCATTAAATATTGTTTTCTCCGATGTTTGGACTTCTCCATTAATTTCAATTGATGGTTTTAAATATTACGTTATCTTTGTAGATCATTTTACAATAACACATGTCTGTATCCTTTGAAACTAAAATCTCATGTTCATGAAGTTTTCACAAAATTCAACAGATTGGTTGAAAATCGATTTCAACACAAGCTTTATAACTCTTTACACGGATAATGGGGGTGAATATATTGGGATTTCGAATTTTTTTTCTTCTCATGGCATATCGCACATGATGATTCCTCAGCATACACCTGAGCATAACATTATTGCCGAGCATCTTCATCGACATATTGTTGAAACGGGTCTTGCTCTGATGTCGCATGCATCTATGCCTAAGTCATATTGGACATATGCGTTTTCTACGGCTATTTATCTTATAAACCGAATGCCAACAAAAAAAATTGATTTTCAAACGCCTTTTCAAAAATTACGTGGTCATACTCCGAATTTTTATAAATTACGTATTTTTAGGTGTTAGTGTTTTCCTTGGATAAAACCTTATGCCTCTCATAAACTAGATGATTGCTCAACACTTTGTGTTTTTCTAGGATTCAATTACTCAAAGTGCTTATTTTTGTCTAGATAGAAATACATCTCAAATTTACACCTACCGCCATGTGATTTTTCATGAATTTGTTTTCCTATTTAAAAAATCCATCAAGCAAAAAATTAGATAACATAGATTCAGAACCAGTGTCTAACCCAACTATCTCTATTATTAGATGTGTCTCTGGTTTGCAAGTATCTCCAACAGCAACACAAGATCATAGCTCTGATGCATGTGCAACAACTTTAAGTGCAAACGATCAGTCCTCCGCGACGTCTCTTACCCCTCTACCACAACAACAAGTTGATACTACGACACAGCCTTCACAACCTCACACAGAACCAACGGCGTTTATCAACACTCCGCCATAACCGCAAGTTGCCACAACGGCACAACCTCCAAAACCTCAAACAGAATCAGCAACACCTCTTTCTACTCATCTACCTATTATTCCGACAAGGGCCAGCACTCGGAAACCAATTCAAAATTAAATCTTCATACCCGCATGGATGCTCCTCCTACAACTGTGCCAACCTCAGTTGTCAAGGCTCTAAAATCACCTTATTGGCGTCAAACCATGAGTGAAGAAATAAAATCTCAAGTTAAAAACAGAACATGGGATTTTACAGATGTTACTAAGGCTACCAATGTTGTTGGATGCAGATGAATTTTCACAATCACGCGGAAACAAGATGGATCCATAGATCGATACAAGGCGCGCCTAGTAGCCAAAGGATACAATGAAAGACTCGGCATTGACTACCAAGACACGTTTAGCCCCGTTGTCAAGCCTGCTACAATTCGGATTGTACTTAGCAAAACAACTTCAAGAGAATGGCCATTGAGGCAACTAGACGTTACCACTGCTTTTCTACAAAGACATCTTGAAAAAAAAGTTTTTATGGTTTAATCACCTGGCTTTATAGATAAGGATAATCCCACGGCAGTGCGTAAGCTTTGTACAACTATTTATGGCCTCAAACAAGCACCAAAGGTGTGGTGCAATGAGCTCCATCAATTTCTCCTCCAATCGGGTTTCAAGAACTCCTTAGTTGATGCCTCCCTTTTGTTATATATGTTGGTCTATGTCGATGATATCATCATCACCGACAACGGCTCTACTCACATAAACCGGTTTATCACTTCCCTTTCTCATCGTTTCTTTATAAAAATTTGGGCCATTTATCATATTTTCTTGGTATAGAAGTAATGCGTTCCTCCACTGGCTTACATTTATCTCAAAACAGATACATTGCAGATTTATTGGATATGATGCATGTGAAAAATGCCAAGCCCATTTCCATACCAATGTATCCTAACACTTCACTCTCGCTCTTTTTCGGCACGGCTCTAGACAACGCAATGCAATAACGAACGGCAATAGGAATTCTTCAATAATTATCCCTCACACGGCCAAACATCTCTTTTGCGGTCAATAAGCTCTCTCAATTTATGCATGGGCCAACTACATATCATTGGACGGCGCTCAAAAGATTCCTTTGTTATCTCATAGGCACAATATCTCTCGACATTTTCTTCCCGGCCAAGAATACACCAGCATTACATGTCTTCACAGATGCAGATTGGGCCGACAATAAATATATTACACTTCAACGGGTGTATATATTTTTTACCTTGGACATCATCCCGTTGTATGATTTTCGAAAAAACAAATTGGTGTTGCAAGATCCTACGCTGAAGTTGAATATCGACCATTTGCATCAACGCCCGTTGAAATATGTTGGATCACATCACTAACGAAAGATCTGGGTATTCAAATATCACAAGCGCCAACAATATATTGTGACAACTTTGAAACAACGTACTTAGCGGCCAATCCGGTATTTCACTCTTTCATGAAACACATTTCCCTAGACTATCATTTTTTTCGAAACCAAGTACAATGTGGGCAGGTTCGTGTATCACATGTTTCTTCTCATGACCAGTTAGCGGATGCACTAACCAAACCACTCTCCCGATCTCGATTCTAAGGCTTGCTAGTCAAGATTGGACTCTCCTCCGGTGATCCAATTTGAGGGGATGTATTAGAGTATAGAAAGTATATATTGCTTCTTATTATAATCCCTATAATTATGTCATCATCATTGTTGTATATTCCCTTCCTTGTATGCTTCATTCTCTGTATATAACCAGAGCTATACTCATCAATAAGATTATCAATTTCCGTAATCCAATAACCAATGCCTAAGAATATGATTAAACGTGTCGCTTTTATGATACTACAAGGACTCAACGCTCTTCACTCACACGGCAACGTTCACTGCGACCTCAAGCTAGCCAACATCCTAGTCTTCCCTTCCACCACATTTGGAGAGCCATGGAAGCTTGAGCTTGTTGATTTCGGTTCGTCTAAAAGCCTTATACGGATTCTAGGTCGTTATTTCCTGGTACGGTGCAGTACATGCCGCCTGAATCTTTTGGCAGACGGAGTGATGGGATCGGCTGTTGATATATGGTCTCTAGGGTGTGTTGTGTTGTTATTCAGATGTTTGGAGGTTTTCCAGAGAATATGAGAGATTGTTACCTGTGGAGGCTTCCCAAACTTATATCTTTGGTGGCCAACAACTTCTTGAGGCGGTGCTTGGCGTTGCGGCAGTCACGTAGGGCCACCGGGCCAAGCTGTTGGTCCATCCTTTTGTTGCACAAAGAATCAGTGTTCCATTGACATAGATGATTCTAGATCCTTCTTTCATAAGGTTTCCTTCTGCCATAATGGACAAATTGATGGTAGAATATTCTAGAATAGAAGGAGAAATTATGGTTTAAAGACCTTAAGCTTTGATTTGTAAAGACTAACGGTGGAGGTGAGCCCAAAAAAGAGAGGAGTTTCATGTCACGGTGGTTGTTTAGGGTTTGATAGTGAAGAGATATTTTAGGTTTGGTTGAGTTTGGGCTTTAAACTTGTTGTCCAAGGTGTTAGTTTCTACTTGTGAGTTTTTTTTTGTATTTTTCTGTGAATGTCTTCGTGTCATGAACTTAAATATATATCTCTCTCGTCTTTGATCATAGAACTCAATGACAACACAAGACTTCGATTTCACAGTACTTCAACCTCTTTATGATTTTGTTTGTCGCAAATGTTTGACACAAATTAATGAGTTGAAAGAGTTGAATGAAACAAATTAATGAGTTGAAAAAGTTGAATGAAAGTTTGAATTTTGTTCATCCAAAAAATCACCATTTACATTAAATTGGTTTTCAACCAATTTTAATGGAGTCCACCTAAAAAAAAACTAATTTCCAACTAAAAATTGTTCAATTAGGAGAGGAACAAAGTTGAAGGAGATATTCAACTTATTCATCTCATTTTCATAATTTTTTTTTTATTCAGTTTATCAATATATAATATATTCAAGTACTTACTCATTTTGTAAACCACCATTTGCCCCTTAGTCACTATATTTGTTCTCCTTAGCGTGTTTGGCCGCGTAATTTCACTCGAGGGTTCATGAATTGGCTTATGCGTGTTCGTCTCCTGGTTATGTTTTTCTCTGCTATGTGTTCTAAATTATAACATTTAAATTTATCTTCATCTATAATAGGATCAGGCCCGTCTTAACAATTTTGACAACCTTGGTCAAAAAAACTTTTGGGCATTTTCTCATAAATTTTAAAGAACTTCCTTAAATACCACAAAATTAGGTTTGTTTTCTAAAAATACCATCATTAGTTTTATTTTCCAAAAATACCATAAACTGTTTTGTTTCCAAAAATACCACAAAAACTAAAAATGAATTACAAGGGTTTATATTAAATATTTGGGTTTACGTTTAGTATTTTGGATTTAGGATAATATTTTGTGTTTAGTGTTTATTTTTGAGGGTTTAAGATTTAGTTTTGAGGGTTCAAAGTTTGGTTTTTATTTTGTGGTATTTTTTGAAAATACAAGTAGAAATGTTAATTTTGGAATAAAACTTGTTTTTGTGGTATTTATGAGAATTGCCTTAATTTTTTTTTAAACGCCCATTTTGTTCTATTTTTTGTATTTTATAAAATTATACAACAGATTAAAAATTATGGACCTTCTTTCTTAATGCTTTTTTAAAAATGGACTCTTTTTTATATTTATTTTTTGTTTTTTCCAAATTCGGTAAAAATATATTATGGGAAATTTTTTATAATAAACCCGAGGCAAATGTATATGCTGTCATGCTTTACTGATGGGCCTGCAACTGCTTTTGAGACTCTACCATTTGCTCTATCTCCTGTGGAGCCTCCACCATTAAAGCGATCTCCCAAGGCCCCAAGCTACTTCCTCCATTCACCTCGTTATTATCATCACCACCTCTTGAATCTCTTGAAGCCATTATAGATTATATTCTTGATTGGAGTTTGAGGTGTATGGTTGTTTTTGTGATTCTATGTTAAGAGTATTCAAAATATTTATAGTGATAACAGCATCAGACTTTGTGATTATGAATAGGGAGGAATAGTGATGGGTTTGGTTTAAATAACTAACCATGTTGTAAATTTAATATATATATATATATATATAATTTCTAACTATACTTTTGTTATAAAAAAAGAAACATTTAACATTTCTCATGAGTGTTACCCACGACTACCATTTCTTAATTGTGTAGTTACGTAACCTAATTACCCCTACCTGCACTCTAGGGGTGTCAAAATGGGTAAACCAACTCAAACCAACCCATAACCCAATGAGTTGAAAACTAAATGGTTTATGAGTTGATCCAACTCAATTAATAAATGGTTTGGATCAAATCATAACTCATTTAAATTAATAGATTAATGGGTTAAATGAGTTACCCATAGAATTAAATGAATGTATGACCTGTTTCAATCTAAAGCTTAATCTCAACAACAAAGACACCACATATACAAAGTTCAGGGTTCAAATCCACTGTTAAGACCTTGCTCCATGACACGAATTTGGTCTCATCAAATGTCAACAAACCGAAAAAACTGTTTCAAGACTAGACAACCAAAACCAAAAAGATAAGAGAGTAACAACGTGACGTTCAATTCCAAAGTTTACCATAAGAGAGGAATGAGTAATGCCACTTCCTATTTTATTCACTCACTAGTCCATCAATTACTACCTCTTTACTCTTGGACCTCTGGCTGCTTCTTTCCACCTCGAACGTGCCTATCATCTTCCAAGTATTAATCTCTGTCCAGATAAAAAAAAAATGCCTTAAAATCTGAAATATACAAATCTGTTTATGAACTTAAATATGTTTTTCCAAAAAGTTAGTTTCTTACTCGGATCTTGTTTTGAAATGATCTGCCTGATAAAGGATAGTTATTATACAAGATTGGTTTCTTCGTTCTTTTGAAGTTCCCTTTACTCAGGCTCATATGCTAATTCAAATTACTACAAATGCTTATGGTCTGCTCTGTTCTATAATTCAATTTGTTAGATATATCAAGGGGTTTTGTATGTATCTATCTACCGCAACGTTTTAGAAATGTGAATCTGTTATGCTACTCGATTTAGACAGATTCCGTTGCTTTCCCTGAAACTTGATATAACTGAAGCTTCTTCAAAACAAGTAAAATGCAACATATTCTAGAGAAGAGAGTTGCTTGGCTAAATGATCAAAAGTGTTAAGGAAACAAAGATGAGAGTTCATATGAGTCATTAGTTACCTGGTACCCAAACAGAGTACAAGATGCTTCTCTGCAGGATTAATCTCTTTCAGAGGCAAAGCATCCTGCCATGGAAAGATAACAGCATAAGAGACATACAGAGATTAATTTCTTACATAACTCAAATTCTTAAACTACATAAAAAAGGAAAAACCAGTAGACTCTGATTCAATGACAACGCTTTCGTGTCAGAACCAGACTCTGATTCAACGACAAAGAAATTGCTCTCACCTCTCCTTGCTTCCCCGATTCAACAATCGCAGCTCTCAAGCAAATCGACAAAATCGACAGAAGAATCGAAGAGCATCTCCGAGTGAGATTAGAGTCGAGGAATCTGATTCTCCCGCCTTCGATGGGATCAATTTCTTCGATGACATCTGGACGAGCTCGAATCCAGTTCTGGATTCGGAGAAATCATGGTTTCTGAGGAACTGAATCACGTATTGAGGCTGTTCTAAGGATTTTGGAATCTGGGCTTTGTGAGATTGTATTCGGTAATCGAAGGAGTATTAGGTTTTTGTAATTTTGGTCAATTATTTGTATTGGATTGGTTTTGGTTAACTCAATAAACCATTTCAATCAAACTCATTTCAACCCAATCCATTAAACCCATAAACCATTTTGATCCATTAACTCGTTAAGACTCAAATTTCAAACTCAATAAGTTTATGAGTTGGTTTGGATTGAATTGATCCACAAATTTTGATCCATTTTGACACCCCTACTGCACTCCTTGACAAACCTCGAACTCCAAGCATCAGTTTGATGGGTAACACCGTCACATATCGAATTCAAATTATTATATTGCGTCAATTTTTTTTTACAAAATGATGTTTCAAGCGGATATTTTTTTGGGTATTAACTAGTTTATGATATGAATTTTATTCTAGAATATGAATCACAGAGGTATTAAAATTATTTTATAATTCGAAAGGTTTTTACAGCCTCAAGAACGCAGATGTCGGTCTTAGATCGGATCTCGTAGTAGGTTTGAAACATTAGCGGAGGCTAATCAGGGGATCAATTTATTAGGGATTAATATCCCACATCGGAAGTTGGAAGGGATCTTGACTAATATATAAGATATATGGGTCACTCCACTCATTGCCAATTGGTTTTGAGTTGGAAGCTCATAGTCTTAACATGGTATCAGAGCCCGATCCATACAATCCAATCCGGTCCGACCAAAGTTGGTCCAATTATCGATCAGGTCCGCAAGCCATCGATCCAAGCCCAAACGTATTGAGATTAATGGCCAAAAGAGCCATCACCTCGAGGAGGCGTATTAGGGATTAATATCCCACATCAAAGTTGGAAGGGATCTTGACTAATATATAAGATATATGGGCCACTCCACTCATTGTCAATTGGTTTTGAGTTGGAAGCCCATATTAACCCCTTTGAATGTATAGAAATTGTTTATTTACTTATAATTTTAGAAGCAAAATACATAAAAATTTATATATCTAGTAAAAAAATAATAATGTTAAGACTATGATATTTTATTAACTTATAGAGGTATTAATTTATAGAAAAATTAATATTATTAAATATTTAGAGAGAATTGCCTAATTTTCTAATTTCCTTAAAATTTTGTGATGAAAATAAGAAATTTTCGTTAAAGTTTATATTTTTAGATTTTTTTCTAATTTTTTGATGCAATACGAGAGGACAACACCATAAGTTTTGATATAATAAAAAGAGATATAAGGTCCAACAGAAAATAAAATTTAAGAATAAACAAACAACACTATAATTATATTTTAATAATGTTCTTATTTATATTTAGATATAATTATTAATTTATAAAACTAATGAGACCATATATTTATGTAGGGTTTCAAAAAATTATAATCTTATGATTTAATCGAATTGTGTTTATTTTTTACACAGTCCCAACTTAAGACTGGAAAAATTTATAGTGATCATTAATTTATCGAAGATTAGTTTATATATTTACTTTATAACGGATATTAATGGCTAAAAATTATAAAATTATACTAAAAATTATAAAATTATACTAAAATGTATTAATTTTTACCGTACCTTTATTTTTTTTATAGAAAGAAACAATAATACTGAAAAAAAAAATCCTCCATTAATACCCGATTAATTGGCTAGGCGTTAAGCACCTTTGGAGCGAACAAATATTTTTACCTTGGTATTAACGGTGTGATGGTTGTTTCATTAAAGGGACTATGCTCGGAGTCTCGTCTGATGTGGATTGTTGTGGCGGGACAATTTATGATTCAAATGCTATGGAACTATGGATCATAGTGGCGGATCAACGGTGCTTAAATTGGATCGTTATTACAAATATTAAAGATTCGTTGGTGTGTTGTATTTGTGGTATTAAGAGCTTCTCCAATCCATTTTTCCACTTTCTTTCTTTAAAATAGAATAACTTTATTTTGGAGTTGGATTTTTTTTTCCAATCCTACTCATATCCAACTCCTAAATGGAGATTGACAAATTTTAATATAAATCGAAAATAGAGAACACTATATATAGAGTAAAAATTGGATATTTCTATTTTGGAGTTGGAAAATAAAGATGGATTGGAGAAAATCTTACTCCAAAAAAGTTTGGAACTGAATATAGAGATGGATTGAAAATGGTTTAAAATGTTGCAAATCGCTTTGTATGGCTATTCGCTTCTTCGCTCGTATTGATTGGTGTCGATTTGTGTTGGTAACAACTTTGACTTTCATTAGTTAAGTCACTTTCCAGTGATCTCATATCACCTTTTGTGGCTCAGTCGATTTTCCTAAAAAATCCAAGATGCAATAAATAATATAGTAGTATATATTTAAATGAAATTTTGTGAATCTGCGAACATCTTGAATTCAATATAAAAAATCCAAGATGCAAAAAAAAAGTAATTCGGAGTATTCGATAACAAAGACTTGAAAAGTGCTTGTAGGGGCAATTAGGAAGTGGTAGTCGTGGGTAACAACAACACACATGAAACCTGTAATTAATTGTTTCAACGAAAAGTGTTAAAGATATAGTCAGAAATTCAAAATAAGCTATCCAGGGTTATTATAAACTACAACATGGTTAGTGAAAGATTTGAGCTTTAAGTTGTTTTGATTGTTAAAACTTCATCTCTTTCTCATTTCTACTTAACTTACAAAGCATTTGCCTTATATAGGCTTANAAAATTTTGAATTAATCCAAATCCAAATTTAGTTAGTATTCAGCTATATGCAAACTTTATTAAACAATATAACTTTTCAGAAAAAAAAATGTTATGCAACTACTATTTTTTTCCACTATGTCCTTAACGAGTCTATCTATTTAAATATTTTGTCATTTTGCTTTTTTAAAAATTAAAAAAACGAATAAAAGTTATATTATTGTTAAAAAGTTTTTTAAAAAATTCGAATATATTAAGAGAAAATAATTACTTTTAAAAATTCAAAAAATTGAATTACTCTTTGTTTTTAGAATTATAAAAATAGGAAAAAGTTGAATTACTCTTATAAGAAATACGAAATAGTTGAATTACTCTTCTATTTCAATATCAAAAGATTGATGCTCTAATAGATGAGATATTTATTGATCGTTACTCTGAAGGAGTTATTGAAAGAACATGGACGAACTTTACTATAGTTCATTACCACTATATTTTTAATAAATTTATTTAATTAAAAACATTGTCATTTAGGTTTCAAAAATAAACTAAAAAAATATTCGTATAAAAGTTAAATTACTATTAAAAAAATCATAAACTTTTTATTAATATCCTGAAATTTCATTTTTCTTGGTTCAGATAAAGTTTATTATATCATAGGTATATTACTTATTAAAATATTTTGACTTTTTTTTAAGATAATTATATAAGGATTAGCAAAATTTTAAAAAACTGAACATTTATATTTCTATACCAAAAACAACATACAAAAATATTATATTGTCTTTATGAAAAATTGCCTGATGCCTTATAACTATGTGTGTCAAAATGGGTAAACCAACTCAAACCAACCCATAACCCAATGAGTTGAAAACTAAATGGTTTATGAGTTGATCCAACTCAATTAATAAATGGTTTGGATCAAATCATAACTCATTTAAATTAATAGATTAATGGGTTAAATGAGTTACCCATAGAATTAAATGAATGTATGACCTGTTTCAATCTAAAGCTTAATCTCAACAACAAAGACACCACATATACAAAGTTCAGGGTTCAAATCCACTGTTAAGACCTTGCTCCATGACACGAATTTGGTCTCATCAAATGTCAACAAACCGAAAAAACTGTTTCAAGACTAGACAACCAAAACCAAAAAGATAAGAGAGTAACAACGTGACGTTCAATTCCAAAGTTTACCATAAGAGAGGAATGAGTAATGCCACTTCCTATTTTATTCACTCACTAGTCCATCAATTACTACCTCTTTACTCTTGGACCTCTGGCTGCTTCTTTCCACCTCGAACGTGCCTATCATCTTCCAAGTATTAATCTCTGTCCAGATAAAAAAAAAATGCCTTAAAATCTGAAATATACAAATCTGTTTATGAACTTAAATATGTTTTTCCAAAAAGTTAGTTTCTTACTCGGATCTTGTTTTGAAATGATCTGCCTGATAAAGGATAGTTATTATACAAGATTGGTTTCTTCGTTCTTTTGAAGTTCCCTTTACTCAGGCTCATATGCTAATTCAAATTACTACAAATGCTTATGGTCTGCTCTGTTCTATAATTCAATTTGTTAGATATATCAAGGGGTTTTGTATGTATCTATCTACCGCAACGTTTTAGAAATGTGAATCTGTTATGCTACTCGATTTAGACAGATTCCGTTGCTTTCCCTGAAACTTGATATAACTGAAGCTTCTTCAAAACAAGTAAAATGCAACATATTCTAGAGAAGAGAGTTGCTTGGCTAAATGATCAAAAGTGTTAAGGAAACAAAGATGAGAGTTCATATGAGTCATTAGTTACCTGGTACCCAAACAGAGTACAAGATGCTTCTCTGCAGGATTAATCTCTTTCAGAGGCAAAGCATCCTGCCATGGAAAGATAACAGCATAAGAGACATACAGAGATTAATTTCTTACATAACTCAAATTCTTAAACTACATAAAAAAGGAAAAACCAGTAGACTCTGATTCAATGACAACGCTTTCGTGTCAGAACCAGACTCTGATTCAACGACAAAGAAATTGCTCTCACCTCTCCTTGCTTCCCCGATTCAACAATCGCAGCTCTCAAGCAAATCGACAAAATCGACAGAAGAATCGAAGAGCATCTCCGAGTGAGATTAGAGTCGAGGAATCTGATTCTCCCGCCTTCGATGGGATCAATTTCTTCGATGACATCTGGACGAGCTCGAATCCAGTTCTGGATTCGGAGAAATCATGGTTTCTGAGGAACTGAATCACGTATTGAGGCTGTTCTAAGGATTTTGGAATCTGGGCTTTGTGAGATTGTATTCGGTAATCGAAGGAGTATTAGGTTTTTGTAATTTTGGTCAATTATTTGTATTGGATTGGTTTTGGTTAACTCAATAAACCATTTCAATCAAACTCATTTCAACCCAATCCATTAAACCCATAAACCATTTTGATCCATTAACTCGTTAAGACTCAAATTTCAAACTCAATAAGTTTATGAGTTGGTTTGGATTGAATTGATCCACAAATTTTGATCCATTTTGACACCCCTACTGCACTCCTTGACAAACCTCGAACTCCAAGCATCAGTTTGATGGGTAACACCGTCACATATCGAATTCAAATTATTATATTGCGTCAATTTTTTTTTACAAAATGATGTTTCAAGCGGATATTTTTTTGGGTATTAACTAGTTTATGATATGAATTTTATTCTAGAATATGAATCACAGAGGTATTAAAATTATTTTATAATTCGAAAGGTTTTTACAGCCTCAAGAACGCAGATGTCGGTCTTAGATCGGATCTCGTAGTAGGTTTGAAACATTAGCGGAGGCTAATCAGGGGATCAATTTATTAGGGATTAATATCCCACATCGGAAGTTGGAAGGGATCTTGACTAATATATAAGATATATGGGTCACTCCACTCATTGCCAATTGGTTTTGAGTTGGAAGCTCATAGTCTTAACATGGTATCAGAGCCCGATCCATACAATCCAATCCGGTCCGACCAAAGTTGGTCCAATTATCGATCAGGTCCGCAAGCCATCGATCCAAGCCCAAACGTATTGAGATTAATGGCCAAAAGAGCCATCACCTCGAGGAGGCGTATTAGGGATTAATATCCCACATCAAAGTTGGAAGGGATCTTGACTAATATATAAGATATATGGGCCACTCCACTCATTGTCAATTGGTTTTGAGTTGGAAGCCCATATTAACCCCTTTGAATGTATAGAAATTGTTTATTTACTTATAATTTTAGAAGCAAAATACATAAAAATTTATATATCTAGTAAAAAAATAATAATGTTAAGACTATGATATTTTATTAACTTATAGAGGTATTAATTTATAGAAAAATTAATATTATTAAATATTTAGAGAGAATTGCCTAATTTTCTAATTTCCTTAAAATTTTGTGATGAAAATAAGAAATTTTCGTTAAAGTTTATATTTTTAGATTTTTTTCTAATTTTTTGATGCAATACGAGAGGACAACACCATAAGTTTTGATATAATAAAAAGAGATATAAGGTCCAACAGAAAATAAAATTTAAGAATAAACAAACAACACTATAATTATATTTTAATAATGTTCTTATTTATATTTAGATATAATTATTAATTTATAAAACTAATGAGACCATATATTTATGTAGGGTTTCAAAAAATTATAATCTTATGATTTAATCGAATTGTGTTTATTTTTTACACAGTCCCAACTTAAGACTGGAAAAATTTATAGTGATCATTAATTTATCGAAGATTAGTTTATATATTTACTTTATAACGGATATTAATGGCTAAAAATTATAAAATTATACTAAAAATTATAAAATTATACTAAAATGTATTAATTTTTACCGTACCTTTATTTTTTTTATAGAAAGAAACAATAATACTGAAAAAAAAAATCCTCCATTAATACCCGATTAATTGGCTAGGCGTTAAGCACCTTTGGAGCGAACAAATATTTTTACCTTGGTATTAACGGTGTGATGGTTGTTTCATTAAAGGGACTATGCTCGGAGTCTCGTCTGATGTGGATTGTTGTGGCGGGACAATTTATGATTCAAATGCTATGGAACTATGGATCATAGTGGCGGATCAACGGTGCTTAAATTGGATCGTTATTACAAATATTAAAGATTCGTTGGTGTGTTGTATTTGTGGTATTAAGAGCTTCTCCAATCCATTTTTCCACTTTCTTTCTTTAAAATAGAATAACTTTATTTTGGAGTTGGATTTTTTTTTCCAATCCTACTCATATCCAACTCCTAAATGGAGATTGACAAATTTTAATATAAATCGAAAATAGAGAACACTATATATAGAGTAAAAATTGGATATTTCTATTTTGGAGTTGGAAAATAAAGATGGATTGGAGAAAATCTTACTCCAAAAAAGTTTGGAACTGAATATAGAGATGGATTGAAAATGGTTTAAAATGTTGCAAATCGCTTTGTATGGCTATTCGCTTCTTCGCTCGTATTGATTGGTGTCGATTTGTGTTGGTAACAACTTTGACTTTCATTAGTTAAGTCACTTTCCAGTGATCTCATATCACCTTTTGTGGCTCAGTCGATTTTCCTAAAAAATCCAAGATGCAATAAATAATATAGTAGTATATATTTAAATGAAATTTTGTGAATCTGCGAACATCTTGAATTCAATATAAAAAATCCAAGATGCAAAAAAAAAGTAATTCGGAGTATTCGATAACAAAGACTTGAAAAGTGCTTGTAGGGGCAATTAGGAAGTGGTAGTCGTGGGTAACAACAACACACATGAAACCTGTAATTAATTGTTTCAACGAAAAGTGTTAAAGATATAGTCAGAAATTCAAAATAAGCTATCCAGGGTTATTATAAACTACAACATGGTTAATGAAAGATTTGAGCTTTAAGTTGTTTTGATTGTTAAAACTTCATCTCTTTCTCATTTCTACTTAACTTACAAAGCATTTGCCTTATATAGGCTTACAACTTAGACTCTCTAAAACCCTAAACACATGACTTAACATTCACACGTGAGAGCCTGAAATCGGTTGCTGAGGAGGACTCGATCTGTACTGCAACTCACACTTCTCCCTCTGTTTCTTGATGACAAAGGTTTGATCTTGTCGTTATTTGCAGGTGGAGCTGACCGTTGCGATTTGGTGGGCCGCAGTTGCTGCAGTTCTGGATCGTGTGAGCCCAACTCATTCTTCTTACTAACAGAAACGTTGTCGTCTTGTTGTTTTGCAGAGTGGACAGCTGATGGCAAAGCTTCTGGATGGATTGGAGACTTACCTTGTTGAGTGTTGGAAGCTGCTTCTATTTCTATTAGAGGCTTTGCTTCAATAGTTAGTTGGGTTGCATCAGCACTCATATCATATATGATATATTATCATATATGATATATCACAAAGTCGTCTGCTGTTTTTTTACTATAAATTTTGAAGTCCCTTAGCTCAGATAAACAAAAATAACCATACGTACACCTCAAACACAAATCAAGAATATAATCTACAATGGCTTCAAGAAACTGGAGAGAAGGTGAGGGTAATAATGGGGTGAATGAAGGAAGTATATGTAAACCGGAATAACTAATGATGTTATAGGTGTGATTAACCCGATTTAGTAAATTGTTTGAGTTATGGCGAAATAACCAAATATGATCATTTTTAAACAAGCAACCTTATGGAGCTTGAATGATGCTCCATGGACAAGGTTCGGCATCGGGTTTTTCCTAATGGAGGAGAAACCAAATTTTTACATTTTAATAATCAGAAATAAGTAAGCACTATATTTTTAGAAGCCATTCAACACTCAAAACAGCATCCTCCTCGGTGAAAATGAAGAAAAAAAATGAGAGCAAAATACAATATAAAACAAAAGAATTTAACAAACAACCACACAAACATGTAAGTCGAGTCGACGACATAAGAAAAAGAAAAACACAACCAACAATCTTATGATCAAGTTCTAAACTAAGAAACACTCCAAGAAAGATGCAAATTGTTACTCACTTAGTAAAGGCTTAACCTTGAACCTGTAGATGAGTATTTTCTTGGTCGAAGTCGGGTTATCCACGGTTAGCAAAATCCTACCAACTTCTCCAACCTTGAAGCTTTGAGACATCACCAGTTCATCTTTTGCAGCCATCTTCCTCGGTTTCTGAATGATCACTGTATATCCTTCTTTGTTCTCCGGCACAAACTCTGCTCCATACGAAACCTCCCATCCTACTACTCTTATCTCCCACACGATCGTGCATTTCTGCAGACAAAGTGTTTTGAGGCACTAATGTAAGACACTCTAAACCTAGCTGAATCTTGAAAACTTAAGTATTGAAACCACAATTTGTAACATTTGTATGGTTTTAAAGTTGGACATCTTTTCACATTCAAACACAGGAATGAACGTTTCAAATACTTGTATAAAATGTCCAATACAAAAGGGTCTCACCTCGTAAACAATAATCTCGACGGTTTGTTTAGTAGTTGGTTTAACAGTAATCTCAGTAGCGGTATCATCATGTGTGAAATCCGAGTTGCAGTCGCAATTATCAACACTTAGTCCACCATACTGAACCGGGACATGTTCAGGTGATATGTACCTATAAAACCAAAGACAAGAGAGTCACATAAAATTTCCAATAGTAATGGAAACAATTTGAAAAAAACCTCAATGATTTTGGTAATTACTTGAAAAGGGTTTCTGCAGATCTTGAAGGACCTGCGAAAACTAGTTTGCTCTTTGATCTTTGTGTCATGAAAGGACTAATAATCCTATAGAACGCAAGGTACCACCATGGAACATTGATGAATATCTGATCATACATTCAACATTCTACAGTATCAGATCAAAGCAATCAGAAAACCATTGTTGCCACTCTCTATCTGTAATAAAGATTCATACCTGTTTAGAGACAAACTCAGGGTAATTGTCTTGAAGGAGGTGAAGAGCTTGCTTAGTAGCTAGCCTGAGGTCAGTCTTACCAGGTCCTGGAGAATTCTTAAGATCATTAACTTGACAGATCGTGGAAACACCACCAGCTACAAAATCAAGATTCCTTATACTCTTTTCAAGAAACTGAATCCTCCATCTCAAGAACCGTTCTCTCTTCTCTTCATCCGAGAACGTTTTCTGATAAAGATCCTTGTTCTGAAACTCACCGTAGACATTGTAACAGACAGGATGGTTCTCCTTGTCTTGTCCTTGCATGAACACAACCTTGTCTAAATCGTCTCCTAGGTTTTCATCAAGAAGCTCTTCAATGTTGAAGTCGATTCTCCATTGAAGTGTCTTCTTGAGCATTGAGTAAGCTTCTTGAGGTTTGAAGTCTCTTGCTCTTAGGAACTTTAGCAAAACGAGGTCGCTTCGATCGTCTTTGAGTAGTGGTACACCCCATATGAAGCATTTGCTTGAATCTTGTGTTTCTTGAAGAAGGTGACGAAGCTCGTGAAGTGCGTTTAACTCGTGTTCTGAAAGATCGGAGATTTTGTTTGTTTCTTCTTTGAATGAGCCGAGACTACGAGGAATCTGAATCTTTGGTTTCTCGTCTGCTTCAGCTTCTTCTCTGTTCATCATATCGGCCAACGATCTAGATGCAACGGTGGAAGCAGTAGTAGGTGGTGCCGCCTGAGGCTCCGGTTGCTTCGGCTCAGGTAATGACGCTGCAGCTTCTAACACCGCCGCGTCTGGTAGTTCTGGCTCTGTCCAATCTTCTACCTCCATGTACTTTCTCCGCTGCTCTAACATCAGTTTCTGTGATGGCTCTGTCTCCGTCTCCTCCGCCGCGTTCTTAAGCTCTTCTGGCTCCGAAGTTTCTGTCTCTAGCGTCACTTGATGTAGCTTCTTTGAATCCTCCGCCACGTGGTTAGGACCCTCTGGCTCCGAAGTCTCTGTCTCCGGCGTGACTCGATGTGGCTGCTCTGAATCATCCTCCGAAACGTGGTTGAAACCCTCTTTCTCTGAAGTCATTGTTTCCGGCGTCACTTGATGTGGCTTCTCTGAATCATCCTCCGCCACGTGGTTTGGCTCCGGCATTAAAGGTAGCTGAGGATTTGGCTCCGGAGTAACCGGCGGCGGTAGAATTAGCTCCAGTGCCTCCTCTGGTTCCAAAGTATCGTCGGAGGTTGAAGGTGGCGGCGGAGTAGGAGTAGTAGTTGCAGAATCTTGAGGCATTTTTTATTTTATTGAAAAAAGAAGAAGAAAGTGACAGAGAGAAGCAATGTTAATGTTAGCGACTTAGCGGGTTTTTCAGGTAGAAGAGAGAATGGTCAAAGAAGGGTATCCAATGTGGGCTCTAAATAACAACTCAAAAAGCTGTCCTAATAAAGTAAAAGATGTCTTTATTCTTTTTAAAGTAATAATAAATGTAACCAGTACTTTATTAAATTATATGCTACTTCTTGTAAGTTGTAACCACCAAAGTAATGATACATGTTCGTGCATATATTTTTGTGTTTAGTTAGTGGTCTTTAGAACATTGCTAGTAGATTGTTTTAGCACTCAAGTTAGCAAGTTATACGGTTGACAAAAAAAAAGTTAGCGAGTTACACTGTGAGAAGGTCCAAAAAAACAGATTAGGGTTATAAATGGCTGGGAGAGACAGGGAAAGAGTGGGAAAATTTCCTTATTTCTAATTTCTAATTTTTAAGTATCTACAACCGACCGGCATCCCCTCATACTTGATGTTAATTATGCTACAATGAGACGGCAAATTTTCATAACACTAAAAATTAATATATTTTTTTTTTCTTTGCTAATATAGGTAAATTGTTATTTAATAGTTAATTCAATTTTGTAGATTTGGACATGTGGTATCCGTTTGTGTTCGAATTCGAATCGATTCTTTAGGATTTTGAGTATTTCACTACTAGAGGTGTATGATCAATTCGAGTATTTTGTAATTTTAATTAGGATCCAGTTTGATTATTCAATATCATATATATGTGTATATATTCATTTCTAAAAATACGAAATTGAAATCGTAATTAATATGAAGTATTAATCTTCATACAATATTTTTATTAATACGCAAACTGATTAAGATTAAAAATACTTTTTATAAAATTATTTTGGCAGTTTTTATATTTTTTATACAATATTTTTATTAATACGCAAACTGATTAAGATTAAAAATACATAATAAAATTCAATTAAAACGTTAAAACCTAAAATTACTAAACTAAAACCAAACAAACATAAATACTAAATGCAACATGTAATTTTAAGGACATAATTTAAATTTAAACAATACTCTAATAGTTGAGATTACCATTTTTGCTAAGAGAATGATAGTATTGGGTATAATCTTGTTGTTCATTTTAAAATGTTTGGTCTTAACCTTGAGTTTGTACTCTTTGGAGATGGTCTTCTTGAACTTGTTCATCTTGAGCGAATCTCCTTCGAACTGATATGCTCGATATTAAGATTCGTGATATTGGCTAACAAAATCTTATCTGTGTTCTGCATATTGGTTTAATGTTGGTTGTTTTCTTCTAAAATTTTTCTTGAAGATACGCAAGAGTTGTTGTATCAGTTATATAACTCAAATCCGTGCATAATATTTTATCATGTTAATTCATTTTTGCTACCTCGACCTTGTGCCTTTGAATAACATTTTTTCAGAAGTACCTTTAGAAAAAGCTTGGATAAGCATTTCATTCTCCTCTATCATTTTTTGAATTGTTTCTTGGATTATCATTTTACTTTGCTTTTTTTCACACTCATAGGTCTTTGAGATGAATTAAAAGTGGCTTCTTCACTATGCATATCCAGATCGAATGAACTCATACCACGAGATGGCAATGATTCATCCTGGATTGATGAAGATGACATAACAATAAGATTGTCTTCTTGGAATGTAGCGGCTC
This sequence comes from Crucihimalaya himalaica, assembly GCA_004349715.1. Taxonomy (NCBI): domain Eukaryota; kingdom Viridiplantae; phylum Streptophyta; class Magnoliopsida; order Brassicales; family Brassicaceae; genus Crucihimalaya; species Crucihimalaya himalaica. The sequence continues at coordinate 763,105 of SMJT01000074.1, read as the reverse complement.
TGTTAGTGTTTTTATTTGCAAATTTCTCAATACCTTTAAAGATATACCAAGCTTGATCAAATTTGAATCTTTTCTTGTATTTGTCATCTTCTGCTAACAACATCTTCGCTTGGTTAAACTGATTTAATATTGACAAGAGAACAAATGTAAAAAGGTTAACAGGTACAATATAAATTATAAAGATATAAGAAGTTCAAATAATCAAAGAGTATATCTATATATATACTTACAATGTTTTGTTCACAAGCACCACTCGTATTCTTATTTTCAACATGGTTAACACATTTCCTTAGTTTGGAGACTGCAAAAAGAATTGTTGTCATTCACGTTTGAAAAGATCTTCTTGGTCTTGGTTAACTATGAAAAGTTCAGTTTGAACTCTAGTATAAAACTGATCTCTTGATTGGTTTATCCCTATTATTGGATTGGAAAACATCAAGATATACATGACATAAGTGCATATCTTCTTCAATAGAATATGACCCATAACGACTTGTAGTCATTTTAGAAGAAATATTAGTGGTAAGAAACCTAAATGAAGATGTGTGGTCATTCATAGAGTAGTAGACATTTATATAAAAAAAGTTAAGGGAAAAGCAATGGTTAGATCTTGGTCAAAAAAATTCAACGCTTAGATTAATTCATATTTTCTAAGAGAGTGGTAATTGATATAAGACATGAAAGTGACTAACCAATGCAACGGTTAGATTTTCGTAAAGAATTTAAACGGTTTAGATCGATTCGTATTGTTCTGAAAAGGTGATAATTGAACTAAAATTTCGGATGAGCCGTCCTTTGTTTCTTCGTATTTACGGTGTTGTACAAAGACATGACAATGGAAATAAATGTGAATAGATATTTTCTATCTTTAAAAGATAAAGTTTTCTGCAATAAGAATGGATCTGGCCTTTCATAAATAATGTTTAAATGTGTGTGTTAAACAGTTAGAATTTTTTTTCTCTAACTTTAGTGATGTAAAAAATATTTATACAAGAGTAGTGTCTGACCTGAGTTCGAGACCCAATTCCATGCTTATGGATTGGATCGATCTAGTTATAGAACCTAAGTCTTGAATATAACACACTTTTGTGGTAGGTGATATAGAAGAGATCACTAGAAGTATTGTAAATATCCTCTTTCCATATGTTGTATCCTAAAACCTTATGCCCGATCGTGTATATATATGATGTAATGCTCTATGTATCATTCAAGGAATACAATTACTCTTTACCTAAACTCTATATGGTATCATAGCTCCAACGATTTTGACCTAAAAATTCCTGCTTTTCTCTTTTTTTTTTAAAAAAAGCTCATGACACTTCCATGGCGCCGTCAACCACATCCGGTTCCGCAGAACCCATCAACGACTTTGTGTTCCACATCAACATGAGAAACGTGACGAAGCTCTCCTCCAAAAATTACCTCACATGGAGTATTCAAGTCAAGGCTCTCCTCCGTGGTTATGATCTTCTTAAGTTCATCGACCCCTCTACTTCTCCACTTGAGAAGAAAATCAAAGTTGCAGACAAAGAAACAACAAACCCGGCGTTTGTTTCATGGACACGCCAACATGCTCTAATCTACAGTGCATTAATTGGCGCCCTTGAAACAACAAACCAGCCACTCATCGCGAGTGCCACCACGTCTCTTGAAGCTTGGGATTCTCTTGCTTTCACCTATGGCAAACCATCTCGCAGCCACATCAGGCAACTGAAAAATCAGCTTAAACAAACCGTCAAAGGAACCAAGTCAGTTGATGAGTACATGCAACTCATCAAAACCAATCTGACACACTCGCCTTCCTCAGTAGTCCCTATGGCATCGAAGATCTCACAGAAATCATCCTTGTCGGACTCTCTGATGACTTTAAAACCGTCATCGACGCGGTTCACGCTCAAAACACGCCGATCTCGTTTGAAGAACTCCATGAAAAATACCAATGCCTTCTCTGTTTCCAGTCACAACATACTACACATATGCGCCCCATCAACACCATCAATCTCACAATAAACAATAAAATAAGCGTTAATCCAACAACAACTCTGGCAATTTCCAGCAGAACCGGAGCAGCAACAACAATCGATCACCAAAGCCTTACCTCGGCTGATGTCAAGCATGTGGTACACAAGGTCACAAGGTGAAACAATGCTCTCTATTTCACATTGTTTCTCAGCCCACGAATGCATCTCCTCTTCAAAAAAGCTTCAATCAATGGCATCCTTAAGCTTACAATGCCATGACGCAATTCCCGGAGACACCGTCATGGTTACTTGACAGTGGAGCCTCCCATCACATCACCTCATACTTGGCAAATCTCTCGCTACACTCACCATACACGAGTGGTGAAAAAGTCCAGATTAGGAACAGATATGTTCTAGCAATCACACACACTAGTTCTTCCACTCTCTCATCTCCAAATCAATTATTTCATCTCAATAATATCCTTCGTGTTCCCTAAATATCGAAGAATCTTGTCTCGGTTTATAAGTAGTGTACTGACAACTCTGTTTCTGTGGAATTCTTTCCCACTAAATTTTACGTGAAGGATCTCAACTCGGGGGACGCAATATTCTAAAGGACAAGCCTAAGGATGGAGGGTACGAGTGGCCGAGTCAATGTCTTCCTCAAACAGCTTCTTCTGATTTTGTTTCTCTGTTAAATGTCCATTATCTCTTTGGCACTTACGCCTTGGACATCCAGCTCTTCCTATTTTAAATTCTATTATTTCGCATTCTTCACTTCCAATATTTAATAAAGATTCAAATTTTCATTGCAACGATTGTCTCATAAATAAAAGTCACAGAACATTTTTTTCCTCGTCATCAATAACGTCCTCTCATCCCCTTGAACTCGTTTTCTCAGATGTATGGACATCTCTGGTGTTCTCAATCGATGGATATAAGTATTATGTCATCTTTGTGGATCATTACACTCACTATGTCTCGTTTTATCTGATCAAAAAGAAGTCTGATGTTCGAGATACATTCATACGGTAGAAAGCCATTGTCAAAAATCGGTTTGGAAACAAATGAAAGACATTCTACATAGACAATGGAGGTAAATATGTGGCAATTAAAGATTTTATGTCCACCAATGGTGTCTTTCATTTAACGACTCCACCTCACACACCCGAACACAACGGGTTTTCAAAAAGGACACACCACCATATAGTCGAGACGGGTCTTGCTCTACTCTCTCACGCATCAGGACCGGTCACATACTAGAGATGTGCCTTCTCGGCGGCAGTCTACCTCATAAACCGGCTACCGGCGCTAACATTATCTCGAAAAAATCGATATCAGAAGATGTTTCAGACACCGCCTAACTATCTCAAGCTACGAGTCTTCGGATGTCTTTGTTTTCCGTGGTTTTGCCCATATGCAACACACAAGCTTGACACCCGATCCTTTCCATGTATCTTTCTTGGATACTCTCTTACCCATAACGCGTTCATCTCTCTCGAACCATCAACAAAACGAGTGTCTTTGTCTCTTCATATCCAATTCATTGAGAAAACATTTCCCTTTAAGGAGCTTTCTCCTAATTTTGTTCTCGAATTAACCATGTCATCATCCTCTTGGTTTTCCCTATCTCGTCAATCTCGACTTTGCCACTCTCCTCTCCATCATCAGTTCAGCTCCTAGATTCAGATTCTTCACTAGGAGATGAGTCGCATAAAGATGAAACTAGTTTGCCGTCGTCACCAACACCAAACAGAGCACCACCTATTTCCACTAATCAAATAGTTTATGTCTTACAAGATTCTAGTGACGAATCAACAACCATTGAATCTATCCAGCATGTACCGGTGAACACACATCCAATGGTGACACGAGCTAAAAACAACATCACCAAACCAAACCCAAGATTCTCGTTCCTTGCTTCAAGGCGTATGTCCGGAGAGATTGAACATACAACAGTGACTCAAGCTCTTAAAGACGAACGTTGGCGCAAAGCTATGGGTGAAGAGATGGACTCACAGCTTCACAATGACACTTGGGATTCATACCTTCTAGCCCGAAGTATAATCTTGTTGGTAACAAATGGGTTTTTTATCAAACGAAATCCCGATGGTTCGGTGGATCGTTTCAAGACTCGCTTTGTGGCAAAAGGCTTTCATCAAAGACCATGCATTGACTATCAAGAGACGTTCAGTCCAGTAATTAAGCACAATACAGTTTGTTTGGTGCTTGACATTGTCGTGTCTCGTGGCTGGCTTCTACGCCAATTCTACGTCAACAATGCTTTCCTACAAGGTAACTTGAATGAAGATGTGTAGATGGTACAACCTGCTGGATTTGTTGACAAGGATCGGCCTAGCTATGTGTGCAAACTTTGTAAAGCACTATATAGCCTTAACTAAGCTCCTTGCGCGTGGTACGTTGAGCTATGTTCTTTTCTCTTAGACTTTGGTTTCATCAATTCGCTAGCTGATGCATCACTATTATACTTTAATATGTCGGTGTTTCTCTTTATGTCTTAGTCTACGTTGACGATATTATCATAACAGGTAATGATAATACAAGAGTTCAACAATTCATCGACATCTTAAGTAATCAATTTTTCTCTTAAAAATCATGGAGACTTAAGTTATTTCTTGGAAGTATAAGCCACACTCTCCATCTCATGACTACTTCTTACCCAGAGGAGGTCTATCCTAGACCTTTTTTACTATACCAAGATGAGTGACGTCAAACCCGTGGCCACACCCATGATGAAGAACGAACACCTAACTCTTACTTCGGGCACACCACTCCTGGATGGATCTGAGTATCAGACCATAGTGGGAAGCCTTCAGTATCTTAACTTCACAAGACCAGACATTGCATTTGCCATCAACAAACTGTCTTAGTTTATGCATCGCTCGACTAATGTTCATTGGCAAGTTGTCAAACGCCTACTTGGCTACCTCGCATGCACTCCCGATCGATGTATCTTTCTTTGTGCTAACAATTCACCTAATTTACATGCCTTTTCATATGCAAATTGGGCTGGCAATCATGATGACTTCACGTATACCCGTGCCTACATAGTATATCTCGGCTCTAATCCAATCTCTTGGGCATCACAAAAGCAGAAAACTGTTGCTAGATCGTCCACGGAAGCCGAATATAAAGCTATTGCTGACACAGTGTTTGAACTTCAATGGATCATTGCCTTACTTCAGGAAATGGGCATCAAATCGTGTCCCAACTCGTCATCTACTGCGACAATGTTGGTGCCACCTACTTATGCGCATATCATGTCTTCCATTCGCGGATGAACATGTAGCGCTTAACTATCATTACATTTGTCAGCTCGTACAATCTAGTGTTCTTCGTGTCTCTCATGTTTCGTCAAAAGACCAACTTGCATACGCCTTAACAAAGCCAATCACTCGCTCTCTACTTGCTGGTCATTTACGCAAGATTAGACTCTCTCACTTACCGGTCGCTCATCTTGCGGGGACGTATAAAAGAAATCACTAGAGATATTGTAAATATCATCCATATGTTGTATCCTAAAACTCTGTGTCTGATCGTGTATATATATGATGTAATGCTTTTTTATCATTCAAAGAATACAATTACTCTTTACCTAAACTCTATAGGTGAAAAGTGAGATGATCATATTGTCTCATGTAGTCTTCTCAACTTTTGACTAGTGATAATATTTTAGTCGGTAAAACGTACTCTGCATATGATACGTTTTTTTGCATTCAAGATGTTTTCATATCGACAAAAATTATAAAATTAAATAATTAATGCATAACCGTGTTTGACAATAATAAACTGGAATAAAAACTTTTTAAAGCAAGTATTTGTTTGTTACCGAAACTAAGTTCTGTAGTCCACAGTAAAAATTCAAATAATTTTGTCACAAAGCTGAACTGTCTTCTTTTGTTTATATATTTCTTTAACGTTTATATTCAGTTGGTATCAAATAATAAAATACTGTACAAAACAGCTTTCACCTTTAGCTCTTTATTAGTCAGTAATTGTCTTGTAGGGACATTTCCCCAACAGCACTTTGTTCGTAATGTCACTGGAACCAAATTTAATTAGAATCCATCACAATAGAGAAAACCGGAATAATTGTACGTACAGTGTATTACAGATGTATCACAGCTATTAGTGTTATAAATACAAACGTGGTGTGTTGTTCTGACTCTATCTACAAACACTTAAATCTTGACCCAGCCATAAACAAACCACACTGGTCCGTCCACTGATCCAGTCTTTTAGTTCAGTTTCTTCAGCAATTCTTCATACCACAATCCATGAACAGAACGTGACACTGTTGCCACAAGAACAATAATGTCTGAAACCTCTGTGACCTTGTCCGAGAGAGAAGCTGCTCCGATTTTTTTTAGCATTGTTTCCACCAACAGCTTTCTCTTTGTGTTGTTTCCTGCTAAAACCGCAGCTCTAATGGCTAGGTATATGGTCTGTGATACATGTGTGAATACTGCATCTCCTGCTTGTAAGCTTTTCAGAAGCATGTTTGCAATTACTTGTTTCTTTGTCTCTGCATCATCAGAATCAAGAAGCTCAGAGAGTGTCTCCATGATTTCTGAAAGACCCGCATCAGGTTTTGCATCCAACATCTCGTAAAGGCGGTTTATGCAAGTCCATGTAATGGTCTCCATGTCGATCAAGGTTGAGTTATCGCTTACAAGTGTTTGCTGAAGGATCAATACACTAAGAGAAAGAAACAGAGCGGTTAATAGGAGGGATTTATAATCATAATTCATAAGTAACTGTGAAATCAAGAGGTAGGTTTAGTCATTACTGACCTGATGGAGACTAAAGTGATTTTCTGGATTTGGGATTGAATAGCTCTCAGCCTTGAGAGGTTAAGTTGAAATGTTTCAGGGACAGTTTCTAAAGTAAGACCACCGATTTCGCTCACCAACTTTAATAGGCCGAGACGAACAAGAAGATCCACAGTTTCTCCCTTGCACTCTGACAGTTCAATTCCTGCAACCGAAAATCACCAGCATGCAACTATGATTACATAGATGAACAAATGACCAAGGTGGATTCACCAAAGTGTGATGGACGCATCGTTTTAGGATCCTTAAATAGCCAAATCTGGAGTAATAGCTTATTAAACCATTCACTCGCTTATCATATATGATAGTTGTAGAATGAACTAGACCAGTTGGTTTGTGTTAGCTAAACTGGGATCTTAAGAAAGAATATCCCATTAAGATAAATAAAGTTGACCGAATGACACCAAACCTGGAAATGGAGACAACGGTGTATTGACTTTTGAAACAGAGGAGACATTGCCTCCAGTTCGCATGGTGGTCGAAGGGAGGCCTGATGATCCAGAGTGGTTATTTGTGACAGCAGAAAGAGCATCTTTGTGTTCTTCCCACTCCCTCTCTGCCTCTCCTCGAACACTTAATAGCCAACGCTTTGTCAATGGTAGCGACGAATACGCTTGGTCTGGGGAACCATGCCGACTGGAAAATGACTTCTTCAGATATTCGAGACCAGCAGGTCCTTTGAGAAGTGGCTCCAAGAGTTTCAAACGAGATTTGCTGATTTCCTTCTTTAGAATCTGTAAGGAAAAGGACATATGACATGAAAATGCACAATCAGATTTAGTCCTAGGTTTGGATTTCATTAATTCGGAGGGTAAGACAACTTAAAGAAAATAACAGTGGTAGTTAACACAGTGTATTACATGAAAGGGTAACTTTACTACAGTTATTGCTTGTGGAAATTATGGAAAAATTAAGTTCGAAAGTTGGTAGCTACTTGAGAACCTTGTCCTTTTCTTTATTCAGTAAATCTATAGAAATATACCCATCTACAAGTTTCTATTTCATAGTTCATGTTCAGAAAGCTCAAAAAGATCAATTATAATGTCCACAAAGTTGGAAAAATAAAAAATGCGCATACCTGAATCTGCTGCAAAACAAAGCGTAGCCCCTTAACCATTAAGATGGCATATGAAGAATTTGACTGGCCTTCAGTTGGAACTATCTCTCCAAGTTCTGTCATTAATTTATGGTGAGTAGTCCTGATTTTCTCTTCATTAGCTGGAGCAGAGAGTTTCAGCAAAATGCCAAGGGAAAACTCTAGAATATTTCCAAGATAACCCATGTCGACATTTCCAGAAGCCAGTAACTGAATCATGCCAAGAGAAAAAGACATTAAGTACATATCTGTTGTACCAATAATTAAGATAAGGCGGTAGTAACAAGCACCTGTGACAGCACATCCGTATCGATAGTTTGAACAATCTCTGGTCTCCAATCTTTGGGAGATATCTCACAGAGTTCATCCCTGACTTCTTTCATGAGTTTAAGAACCCAGCTGAAGTCTGGCTGCGACTGTTTCATGGATTCCATGACGCCATCCCAGAAAGCCTTTTCCATTGTCTCCTTAACCCTTACCTGGGATATCATGAAATTGAAAAAAATGAGTCAAGTCAATAATATTATAGCGCAACTGAACATCAGAATAGTGAAGTCAAAATATAGCACAGCCTTGAGTAGCTTATATTTATGTACCTGAAGGTTGCTTGTATCCCGAGTGTTAGGGTCAAGGCTATCAGCAAAACTACTGCTATTGTCATGGACTATTTCATTTACAATTACTTCGTTCTCACTAGCCAACACTGCATCAAAGCTATTAGCTGCCACGTTTGGAGTAGAAATGCTGTTGGTTCCTGCTAGATAAAAACTCGTGTTAGATTGAAGGCTTGCCAGATTATCTGCAAGCTTTAAAGGTTATCCAGATTGAAAATATTACCAGAGTTCAAAGAGGGGGACAAATTTGATGAGCCCGGTGAAGATGCAGATGGAGGATGCGAATCTGCAGCAGCTTTTGATTCTTGTTCTCCATCAGTTTCAGAGGATAAAGCCCGACTAGTTGGAGAAGATGCTTTCAGCTGAAAAACAAAAAGATAAGTCATTCTCCCTATCAAGCTTCTGACATTCCATGGTCTGCTATTCAGATAATTGTGCAGCATAATGAGCTTACTTTACACTCATGTACACAAAGTACGTTAAGGTAAATGCAAAAGAGAGAACGGGAATACCAGCTTCTGATTCACACCACTGTCAACTATCCTGGGAGAGGAAGTATGTTTTGATCCCGCAGACAGCTCCGGCTCCTGAGTTCTGGTTAAATCTTTTTCTAGAAGCTTAGCGTCGTTAATTTTCCAAACTACAAACCCCTCCAGATAAGAGCACCAAGCTTTATCAAATGCTTCTAGTTGCGATCTGAATTTTTTTGGACGTGGAGCTACGAAAGATACATTATCCGGGAGGGTACACTCTGGTCCTTCCAATATAATTTTCACCAACAGTTCAAACTCCCGAATAAGATAGGTTGCAAATTCCACTAGCGCAATCTCATGTTCACCCCTTCCTCTAAAAATTGCACCGGGATGTTGCTTGATCATGTAGGCACATAGAAAAATTCTAACCGGATATCTCGCAATCTTTTTGAGTTTTTGATATCCTGTCTTCTTGGAATTGGGTGACTTTTTCTTGCCTTTACTCAAGGAACTGGGTGAGTTTCCTCTTCGAGCTGGGGGAAAGATGTGTTTAAGAAGATGGTTAATATTCTCCACATTGGATGCCTGAGATAGAGTGAGCCGGATCTCCAAGCGATCAAGCAATTCTTTCGTTGTTTGAATTACAGAAACTGAGTTCATTTGAATGGCAAACTGCTCAAACGGCACTGACTCAATGGATTTTACATTGATCCCGAGGCCTTGATAGGCTCTAGCTAGGACATAAGTAGATTTCTTGTATTTTGTAAATCTCCTCCAGCATCTGAGATTTATAACGACTATCAGACCACCCATGTAAGACAATCAAACATCTAACAAATGTTTAAAAGAGCAATCAATCTACCTTTCTAACATCCTAACAAGATGCACTTGGTTCTTTCGCATTGTTTCTGATCTTGAAGAGGAACAACTGTCCATGCCTCTCCTTCGCCTCATATATTGTGCTTTCAGTTTCTTGGCCTAACCAGACTCAGATTAGTAATGATAAGTACATCCAATTGCAAATATAAAAGTTTGAAAGAATTTCAACATACCCTTTGAAGACGCTCTTCTAAACTGTCCTTCATTTTCTTTCTTTCAGCTTCCTTTTGATTCTGTACAGAACTAGCAGCACCAAAAACCCGGGTCAATCTCGCATTCGCTCTTCTCCTTTCTGCTTCCAGAATTCCCATCCGCTTACTCTCCGCAGCTGCTCTCTTCTGATAAATAGCTGCACGCACACTTTCCTTATACCTCTTCTCCTGAATAGCTTTCTGCATCAAACTCTGCGCAGCTCGCTGTCTCTTCGCGGCTCTCTGTTGTGCCATAGCTTTAAAAAGAAGCATCCTATTTTGCTCAGCCTTTAAAACCCTTTCTTCAACCTTGGTCTCTAACTCATCACGCTCTTTCTCAACCCGTTGCTCAAGTCCGTTCTTCGCAGCTTGTCTAGCTTCATCCATCTTAGCCAAACGAGCCAGCTCCTTCTCCAGAATACTTAACCTATCAATAACTTTGACTAAATCCTCACATTTCATCCTCTATTGTTTAAATCACTAAATAAAAAAATAGTCTCTTTCTTACCTCTTTTGTTCAGCAGCATTAAGCTTTGATTCAAGTCTCTGACTAAGCTCATCTATACTTCCTGATCTCGGACTTCTCATCTTAGGTCGTGCCTTGCTCGATAATGACTCATAGTATTGCTACAAAAAAATCATAAAGTAACGATCTTTTTTCAAAACCGGTTCTGTTTCAACCCATCAAAAGGCCATAAAGTTTCAAACTTTGAGTTTTACCTGACGGCGGAGATCAGCTTCTCTGAGTTTAGAATCGATCTCTTCAGCGGAGACGGGACTTTTCGGTTCGAGAAGACGACGACGGAGCCTCCGGGGAAGAGTCTTTGGTGATGATGTCGTTACCGTATCTTTCTCATTCACCGGAAAACTCAGAGAGATTCCTCCTAATCGCTCCGGGTCCGTCATTGATATCAACCACAATTGTAGATCACAAAAAACTGGATACTTAACAAAAAATTGTAACTTTATTTGGGATACGAGAGAAATTTCGAAAAATAGCTGTTCTCAGTCGGTAAGATTTATAGAGAGCGACGATTGAGAAAATTTTCTCGTTAGGTTGTTTTTGAATTTATTTGTTTTGATGAAGACGACGATACGCGTTTTTTAACTTTATTTTCTTCCTATCGGACCCGTAATATGTGGATATTTCCAGAATTATCCATCTTTTGAAACTAGAACTATCTCATCATTTGCTGTAATGAGCCAAGGAAACGACGTCGCTTTAATATTCATGGGCTTCTAAATTAGTTTGAAAGTCCAATATAGGGCAAATCTAGGCTTGTGCAATTCTTTATCTTTTTTACCTTTTTCCCACTAAAAATTGAGTAAATATGAGAAAATATTCTGTTTGTGTTTACAGTTTTGATAAATAAACTATTTTTTTCCAATCTTTTTTTTATAACACCTGATTTTATTGATTATAAGGGTTGTACATGGTTTTGATGCAGAGTATTCAAGATAACATTAGTGATATAGTGATGACAAAAGAAAAGAACATTAGATGGGATGTTAGTTTTTGCTAAAATATCAACCAGATGATTGTATTTTCGTGAAGTCCATGAGAAAGTTGTATCATCGAAATGAGCCTGCTATGAACGTATTTCACAAGCCCAACTGTGAATACCAAAATTTAGTTTTGTGCCTTGAAGTATGTCAGCCACTTGTTTATTACAATCTCCTTCAAAGATGACTTTACGAAACCCCTTGCTCCAAGCGTGTTGCATTGACATAATGAGTGCTTGAAGTTCACTTTATAAGGGACTTGATGTTGAAACACTCTTAGCCTGACCTGCTCCTTTATAAGCCCCCTTTTCATCTCTTAAAACCCAGTTTACTTGTGATGGAATATTAGCTTTGAAAGAACCATCATAATTGCATTTAATCCACTCAATAGGTGGTTTTGTCCAGCAGTTTACATGACGTACTGACTCTTGCATTATATGATCCAAAATCGGATCTAGCCTTTGGATATAGAGTATTCTTGAGCCAGACACCACTCCTTTGCGTAATTTTTTGCTAATGAAAGACAGCTTTTCCAGGGTAATCTTTTTTTTGTTGAAACACCAATTGATTTCGACATTTCCATAGGCGCCAAAGTAGCCAAATAGCAATCTGCCGTAGTTGTGGATTACTCTTGGTAAGAATGTTAGATAAAACAATATCCAGCTTTGATTCAAAAGTTGCTTGAAGATCAAATAGAAGTGGATGAGATAAACCATATGCTCTCCAAGTGGATTGGGCGTAAAAACAATTGAAGAAGAGATGGTTCACAGTTTCATCATGTTGGCAACAAAGACGAAATAGTGGTTGATTACTGATATGGAGTCTTCTTAAGTTATCCCCTGTTGCAATAGCGCCAGAGAGAAGCTTCCATAGAAAGTGTCTAATTTTTGTGGTTGTCTTGAGTTTCCAGACTGCATTTTTGAGGGTATAGTTACCCGGTGGAGGCTGGATCCGTTGATCTGAGAAGTCTTGGTTAGCTAACCAATAGGCATATTTAACTGAATATAGACCATCAGTTGTATAATGCCAACCTAACATGTCATGAACTGCATCACCACACAATATTATAGCTAAGTTGGAGACATCCTCATCAACAACTCATTCTCGAATTTTTGGTTCATTCCAACCCTTACCAGACGGTAGCATCCAATCTTTGACCATAGTATTAGTTGATATGTTATGTAATGCTCGAGGAGGTCTTGGCGGGTGCAAGGGCAACCATGGGTCCAACCAAGCATTAACTAGCGATCCATCTCCAATAGCAGATCGCAAGCCTTTTTTCAATAAATATCTACCTTGTAAACTCGATCTCCACACATATGAAGATTCCTTCTTATTATTTGTATTCAGAATATTTGTATCTTGGAAGTATCTTGCTTTTAACATTCTTGCCATTATGCAATCTGATTTTTGTAATATCCGCCAAACATGTTTTCTGAGCAAGGCTAAATTAAAATTCTCAATGTCTTTAAATCTCATACCACCATCCTTCTTTGATCTTCCCATCCTATTCCAAGCAAACCAATGCATACCATTGTTGTTGTCTCCTTTATCCCACCAGAAGTTTGCTAAAACCCTATTTATTTCTGAACAAGTTTCTATGGGAAGCTTAAATTTTTGCATTGAGTAAACCGGTAGTGCAAGTGCCACAGATTTTAGGACCACTTCTTTTCCTCCAGAAGAAAGATATCTCTTAGACCACCCTTGAGTCTTCTCCTTCACCTTATCAATAAGAAACTGGAACATTTCAGTTTTCTTATTGGTGACTTGCTCTGGCAAACCCAAATACATCCCACCACCACCTTCATTATGGATTCCCAATATATGATAGATTCTTCTTTTGACCTGAAAGTTGACTCTACTTCCAAAAGTTATAGATTATTTTCAGAGGTTGACTGCTTGTCCAGAGACTAGTTCATATGTATGGAGGATTTCCTTATTGATTTACACGATTTGTCATTGGCTAGTGTAAAGAACAACCAATCATCAACAAATAGAAGATGCGTCCTAGCAGGACCTTGATTACTGATTTTATACCTTGTAAATGACGATTATTAGCAGCTCTATGCATCATGTGAAATAAGACTTCCGCACATAATATGAATAAATATGGTGACAGCAGATCACCTTGACGTATACCTCTTCCCGGAGTAATGAATCCCTTTGGAGAGCCATTAATGAGCACCGAATAGCTTACTGTAGACACACACTTCATGATCCAATTGACCCATTTAACATCAAAACCCATGTGTATCATCATCTTCTCCAAGAAACTCCAGTCTAATCGATCATAAGCTTTTGTGATGTCCGTTTTTAAATCCATGTAGGATTTGGACTGTCGTTTCCTCACTTTTAAAGCATGGAAGATTTCATGAGTTTTCACAATAGCATTAGCAACTGCGGTCCTTTTAAGTGCCCGAGAATCATTCGAACTGGTGAGAACTAAAGGAATTACTCAAGGAATGACACCTCCTCCACGATCTTTCTAGAGTCTGCTCGATTATATGTGCCCTTATGCCCATATTTACATTGTGAGTAGTTTCAGTATGTAAAGACCTTAAAGCTTGGGATTCTTTATCTTATATATCCTGATTAAGGTTTTGTTGTTTTAAGGTATTTTGGTCATATAGATATATCGATGACATCAGCAACATTTGTTGTTGCAATGGCATTGTTGTTACAGAGAGGAAACCCGTGTTTTTCTCAGCTGAGTAGTACGATGTTTGGGCTGTTTAACTATAGATATCTTCCTTGTTTCTGGGTTAAGCTATGTTGTGGTCTTACTGCTCATGTTCTTAGCTTTGATTTGTAAAGTAATCAAAGACTAAGTCTCCTTAGCAGTTTCATTTCTTATAAGAATTGGAAGAAGCTGGCCAACTATTCTTGGTGGCCAAGCACATTGGACAGTTGGACTTGTTGCTATATTGGCCAAGTTTTGAAAGTCGCTTTTGTTGCAGGACATTTTCACGAGTCTCCACTTCCTTCACAGTCTGGTCATTTTGCAGCAATACCATGCTATTCCTGTCCGAGCCTTTGCGAAGGAAGTTGCTCGTCCAACATTTAAAGGAGATGGTTTGTGATAAAACAGATATCTTTTGTTTGTAGGTTTGTATAAAGCGTTATATGTTTTTTACGTAGTTAATACTTGCAATTTCACTTGCAAGCTTAATTGAGTTTGTTGTTTCTGGTTGTATTATTCTTTTTCTAAAAACATTTGCTTTCCTTTCTTTAGCCCTTAATGCTTTTGAGTTAGCATCGTGTCTATTTAAGAAAAAATATATTGGTCAATGTAATATAATCTTGTGAAACCGAGGCCAATTGCTATGTAAAAATTATATTGGTTATCGGTTTTCTATTTCGTACGAACATGTAAAATTGGAATAACCATTATTTATTTTTACGAAATCAAAACATAACATTTGAAAAGATTTTTTTAGCATATCACTAAAGAACATTTGATAAAAATTTTGTTAGAAACATTCGAAAATCATAATTGTTAATGAACTAAACAAAGTAAAATGAATAAATTTCATAATTGATTATACCATACATAACATTTCTCATATAAATCCTTATATTTTTATGATGACTTTGTTAATGTTAACAAACTTCTGATCCATGAGATATATATAATGTCTATCGAAACATATTAGATCATAAAAATCTTTAGACTGGATTTAGAAATCATATAGTAATTGGTACAACAACAAAAAATTGTTTCATCATAGTAAAACTAGAAGAAAATTAAAAATGGCAAAAGTAAAACTGTGTTGTTTTTGGTAAAACAGAAAAATTAAGGACAACTATAGTCGTAATTTTCATGTGTGTGGTCTCCACAATATTTCAGAATTACAAGTTTCTGGTCAAAGTGCGGACATGTGGTCCCCACAAGACCAAGCATGAAATTTTAATATAGTTTTACCTAAATACTTGTATTGGTCCTAATCTCTCTCTCAGAAGGACTGCCAGCATTCTCAGAGTCATGGGTTCCCAAACCAGAAGGACACGTACAAGGTCTGATGTTCATCAATGCGGTCCACAAACAGCGCATCATCCGGTTAGTCGTCCTTTGCGACTTGACAATCCAGTCAAGTCATCCTAACATATCCTCTGGTGGAGGTGGGCATGGAAGGCGCTAGTGTGCTGGAAGGCGTGGAAAGAGCTGGAATGGCTAGGGTTCACCTGAATGTTGTGGCTCATCCGCAGAGCTCTCCTCCTCAATCTCCTCAGGCGCGTGGTGTGGAGGTGCGGTGGAGTTAGCCGCATGTGTAGGAACCTGCCGAGGTCTGGGAATACCTTGACGACGAGATGGTGGTCTGCGACCGTCTGTAGGGTCAATGTCAAGCTTCTCGCACAAAACTGTTGCAAGGTTAGCTGAAGGTCCCTCGTAATCCTCGAACTCATCCATCAAGTGCCTAACAGCAAACCACAGCATAAGCAACTCCTCATTGTGCACCGCACTTGGCTTAGACTTGAAGAAGAATGAGTTGCCGTATATGTTGTAAATCTCATAAAGAGGGTATGAAAAGTACTTCTTGTCAAGGGGAAAGGAGAATCTTCCTTCGCTTGCCTTAGGATCGTCAGGATCCTTGTAGGTGAGGCGGCAAGTAGCAAGAAGCTCTCTGACATACTTCAGGACTGTGTGGTAGCAAAGACGCCACAACCGTCCAATCCCCATCATCTCGAACACAATGATTGTGTCTTGTAAAAGACCCAAATCGTCTAACGTCTCTTGACAGCCGAAACGGGTAGGTAAGATCTCGATCTTCTTCATTACAGCGAGGTGCTTAGTGTCATTTGCCGTCCAAACCCTCGTACTAGAGCAGCTTCTACCACAATTGGCTTCTTGTCTTTGGATGGAGCTGTAGTCCTCCCCATCTCCTGAAACATCGAAACAACACAAGACAAGGCAACAAGAATGTGAGTGAAGTGAATTGAGGTGTAAAAGGATAGGAGTCAACGACACATTGTCTAATGTAGTGTTGAATTCATACTTAAAACTTCAAAACGCAATGCGCAATGTCTAGTATAATCAAACCCATAACTTATTTCCAAATTTGTTAAATTACTTCAACATGTCAATGAGGCAAATCAAATCTAGTCCATCATTCAACTAAACAAGGGAGGTGTTCTAAACCTTTTATAAGCAAATTCAAGGCAAAATCAATGGTCAATTTTCGGATTAGAGTGCCAACATGTTTCTAGATTCTCAACATTGATATGATTTTGCATTCAAACAATCAAAGGCATTACCATACACAATCTAAGCTAGAAATCAACACAAAAACCATGATAAATGAGCAATATCCATCAAAACCTCTCTTTGGCGCATAAAATCGTATTGGGTTGAGGAAATTTTGAGAACTTACCTTGGTAGATCGATGAAATTGATACTATAAACGAGAAGAACACCAAAAATCTAGTGGGTTAGAGCAAATAATCGTTGAATTTAGATTAGAAATGAGAGAGTTATGGGAGAAAGAAGATGAAGAATGGTGAAGAGATGGTGATGGTGAGCGGCAGATTGAGCGAAGAGATGAAGTGTGAGGGTTTTGTAAAGTCGATCCAGTTTAATATGGTTTATTATAAGTGAAAACGTGTGAAACTTACCTTGGGATCGATCGATCTGCGATTGGATCGATTAATCTAGTGTGTTTGAGTCTGTCCAGGACGAATGATCGATCATGCTAATCAGAATCCATTCATGGAGGGGGATCGATCGATCGGTGTTGGATCGATCGATCTGATGATCCCTTTGAGGATCGATCGATCTGATAGTCTCAAGGCAATCCGGCGTGAACGATCGATTGATCGAGAATAGATCGATTGATCTAGGAGTCCCAATCTCATCCGGTAAGAATGAACGATCGATCCTCAAAGGGATCGATCGATCTATCACGTGTAAGGTCTACTATCTGCATCGCATGAGCGCACGGGTAAATCCTACCAAAAACGATCAGTCTGATAGCCAGACGGATCATTCAAAAATCAAACAGAAAAAAATAAAAATCTAAAAAATATATATGTACTAGGTACCTAGTGGGTTGCCTCCCACCAAGCGCTTGTTTTAGGTCGCTAGCTGGACCGAAGTGAAGTTCTAGGCAATGTTTGGATCAGATAGAGGTGTTTGAACACATTCTCCTTTTTCTTCATCAGCGAGGTACGGTTTAAGTCTTTGACCATTGACTATGAGCGGCTGTCCATTGGGGTTCCAGAGAGTGATGGCTCCGTGTGGTGTCACTTCCTTGATGGTGAAAGAGCCGGACCATCGAGATCGAACTTTTCCTTGAAAAATTTTCAGTCATGAATTGAAAAGAAGTACCTTATCGTTCACTTCGAACTTTTTCAGGATGATCTTCTTGTCGTGAAGAGCTTTGGTCTTTTCTTTATAGATTCTGGAACTCTCATAAGCACCCAAACGGATCTCATCCAACTCATTAAGCTGCATCATTCTTTTTTCTGCTGCGGTTTTGATGTTGAAGTTCATCAACTTAGTGGCCCATAGTGTTTTGTACTCTAATTTAACTGGTAGGTGACAGGATTTCCCATATACTAGGTTGAACGGTGTGGTCCCAATAGGAGTTTTGTAGGCAGTCCTATATGTCCAAAGAGCATCATCAAGCTTTGCAGCCCAGTCTTTTCTTGACTTGCCCACAGTCTTCTCTAGAATCCTTTTTATCTCACGGTTGGAGATCTCTACTTGACCACTTGTCTGAGGATGGTAAGGTGTGGTGACTTTGTGTTTCACGCCATGTTTCTTCAAAAAGTTCTCAAAAACTTTGTTGATAAAATGCTTCCCTCCATCACTGATTACAACTCTTGGTACTCCAAAACGAGGGAAAATGAACAACCTGATGATATCATTGCCTTCTTATAAGGAAATCCGGTTGGTTTTATTTGACATTAATCTGAAAAAAGCTCCAGGGCCAGATGGTTTTTCAGCTTCATTTTTCCAATCATTTTGGAATTCTTTAGGTACGGATCTAGTGAAAGAAATGTAGGAATTCTTCACTTCAGGGACCTTTCAAGTATCCCAAAATGCTACAAATATCTATCTAATCCCAAGACGAATAGGTCCAAGG
This sequence comes from Crucihimalaya himalaica, assembly GCA_004349715.1. NCBI lineage: Eukaryota > Viridiplantae > Streptophyta > Magnoliopsida > Brassicales > Brassicaceae > Crucihimalaya > Crucihimalaya himalaica. The sequence continues at coordinate 744,453 of SMJT01000074.1, read as the reverse complement.
AAGGTCGCTGACTACAGACCGATTGCTCTATGCAATGTCTACTACAAGATGATTGCAAAAACTCTTACATAGAGACTTCAACCTATTCTCCCTAACCTTATCTCAGAGAACCAAACGGCCTTTGTTCATGGACGCGCCATAGTAGATAACGTACTTATTACCCACGAAACATTACACTACCTTCGAACCTCGAATGCTAGAGTATATGGTTCAATGGCGGTGAAGACAAACATGAGTAAGGTGTATAACCGTATCGAATGGGGATGTTTGAAAGCATTTCTATTAATATTAGGATTCCATCAAGTATGTATTAATTGGATAATGGAGTGTGTTACTTCTGTTTCTTACTCCTCTATTATCAATGGTGCCCCCAAGGGAAGGTACTTCCAACGAGAGGACTGAGATAAGGAGATCCCATGTCTCCTTATCTATTCATTCTTTGTACATATATGTTATCGGGACTATGTCGTAGAGCGCAGGACGAGGGATCTTTAATAGGTATAAGAGTATTTCTACATAGCCCGAGAGTTAATCATTTGCTCTTCACGGACGATACTATGTTCTTGATATATCATAGTTTTTACTCGTTTTTAGCCATGATATAGGTCTTGTTTTCAGAGTTCTTCTAGTGTTTTTGTAGTTTTTTTGAGTCTTTTCAGGTTTTGGCACGTTTGGAGCATAATTAGAGATATTGGAGCATTCTGGTGTTTGTTTTTGGCATTCGTTGAATAACTTCCCCCCGTTGGATTGAGCTCAAATTTGCATTCAAGATAGATCAATGGATTAGCTTTCATTTGGAAGTAGTTTGAGGCCATTCTAACGGTGCGATCAAAGGTTATGCCAGTTTTCGTGAAGACAGTCCAGTCTGGCGAGCACAGAGTCCTGGTATCGACCGACACCCACTTGGTATCGATCGATACCGACTGCAGAAAAGGAAAAAAACGTGATTTTACAAGTCTGAAGAGTCTGCAACTTGGCCCAGAAGATTCTATTATTTACAATTAAGCCCATAACGTGTTTTAGCATTATATTTAGGGTTTTCAGCCACTTTTAGAGGGCAGACTAGTTTTGGATCATTATTCTGAATACTTTGAGAGAGATTGGTTCCGGGTTTTGTGGGAGACAATTCTGAACCCTGTTGACTCTTGATTTATTTTATGCAATCTATTTTATTTATGATTTCTGTTTTATTGATCATGTCTGAGTAGATCTCTCTTAGGTTTAGGGTTTTCTCATAAAGGATTTCATGGCTTGTTAGATAAGTTGATCTATTAGGATTCATAATCTGAATTAGTTCTTCACCATAGGTTGTTCTCAAAGCTAGTTCAAGGTTGGCGAATCTGGAATTTAGATCTTAGGTTGATCAATTAGACACGAGAGTGTGATTGGAAACCCGAAAACCCTAGGGTGAGCAAAATAACTATCCGTAAAGAAATTTGGTTTAGTTGTTTTGTGAACATATCAAACCTGACTTTTAAAGCTGGTTTAGGTCTTTAGAATTTGCAAAGAAATTTGGGATTCAAGGATTTAGATTTAGATAATTCTCGCAACGACAGTTGGTTAATTATAGATTAGTGTTTTGAGTTCAAGAAACGTGCTAAATCTGAATCCTGATTGATTGATTTGCCTGCATTCCTTGATTTCCTGAGAAATACCCTGAGCCTATTTTCCGTCCATTGATTTTACAACTGCTTTTGATCGTTTGCTGCTTTCAATTACATTGATTTTGCTTAGCTTAATTCATATTCTATAATCTATTGAGTGATTTCTTGAGTCTTTGTGGTTCGACCCCTAGAATACTACAACTATTGCTTAGATACTTTAGGGTATTAGATTTGAGCATATCAAATTTTGGCGCCGTTGCCGGGGACTCTAATTTCACCATTAGATTACGGTTTAAGAATTTCAACTAAGTGTTGAGCATCGATCGATACCCTCTTAGTATCGATCGATACTCGTTGTTACTTTCGTCACTTACGCGTTTTGCCTTTGTGTTTCAGGTGTATACAGCATCGAGAGACCAGAGGAAGCAAGAAGAAGAAGTTGATCAACCTATCTAACAAAGAGCTAGCTGAATTAGAGCGTACAATCAGAAAACAAAAGAAACAAGCAGAGATGAACAATCCGATTGTGCTTGCTCGTGATGAGGCTGGGGTTTTGAGAGATCAGGAAGGTCACCAGTGTGACGCGCAAGGACAGAGAATTGATGCAGAAGGTAACGTTATTGCCCCTGCACCGGTTGCTAATGTGGTTATCCCACCAGTTGTGCATGGGAATGTTGGAAAATGTTGGGAATGCTCAGGGTAATCGCGCCAGACGCTTGGAGAATACAACATGCCAGATCAGTTCTATGCAAACCGATCTGTTATTCGTATTCTGACTTTTTAGAGGAACGACTTTGAGTTGAAGCCTGCCTACTACACTCTTGTAGGCCAGCATCCGTTTCATGGTCTTTCTCATGAGTATCTCATGGATCATATCGAGAGGTTCAAGGACTTGGTCACCAGTATCAAATACAATGGAGTGTCCAACGACTTTCTCTTCTGTAAGCTCTTCCCCTACTCTCTTAGTGGAGATGCAGCTTACTAGCTGAAGCAGTTGCCTCCAGGTTCTCTGACCACTTGGGAGGAAACCAAGACTGCTTTTCTGAATAACTTCTATGATGATGCGAGATCAGAAGAACTCAGGAACAAGATCTCCCAGTTTTCTCAGGGAGCGACTGAGGCATTCAAGGCTGCCTGGGTTCGATTTTGATCTTATCAGAGAGACTGCCCTCACCACGGTTTCTCGCAGGTTCAGTTGTTGGGTATCTTCTTCAGAGGGATCGATTGGAGGTATCAGATGGCTTTAGACGCTGCAAGCAATGGTAACTTCAACACCAGGTATCTCGAGGATGCTTATGTGTTGATTGAGAATCTAGCATCTAGCAACAACACTAAGAATGCTGATTTTGAGAGGAAGAAGCAGAATGGTAATGCTGATGGGTTGTAGATCGCTAAGGTACATGCCAAGCTGGATTCAGTTCACAGTCTGTTATTGGGTAAGCAGCAGAAGGCAGTGCACTTTGTTGAGGAGGTAGAGAACATCAAAGAGGGTGAAGCAGAGGATGTCAACTACATAGGTGGTAATGGATTTTAGAATTCGTACAACCGCGACTTCAATAACAACTCTCATAGAGAAGGGTTTTAATCTGACTTCAAGTCTACGAACTTTGGAGCAAACTCCTATGCTCAGAAGCCATTTCAGAACAGTGGGTACACTCGCACCTATGGGAATTCGTCCTACCAGACACCACCTCCCAAGACTCAGGAAAGCAAAGTTAGAAACCCAGATTGCTCAGACGGCATAAACTGTTAAGAGACAGGATGGTTTCCTACCGGGAAAGACGGTGAATCCGAGAGAGCACGTCAATGCCATTACTGTGAGAAGTGAAAGAGAGGTCACTCCAAGCTCGAAGAACACCTACTCTCCCGAGCAGCTCATCGATCTTGCTGCAGATAACGACGATGAGATTCCTGAAATTGCCCCAGTATCGATCGATACTCCTCCAGTATCGATCGATACCCCTCAACATCGATCTTTGCCTGTTCAAAGTTCTACAGGATCAGTTGCAAAACCACAAGCATCGATCGATACCCCCTCGGTATCAATCGATACCAGTCCAGAAGACGTTCAGAAGCAGACTACAGGACATGTTGAAAGAGTCTACGTGCCCAAGCTACCTTTCCCTCGACCTTCTAGGAAGACAAAGAAAGAAATGGAAGACTGTCGATGCCAAGCAATGCTAGAAAAGTTGATTCTTGAACTTCCTGTTGTCGATGCCATCATGACTTCACCAACTCTCAGGAGGTATGCTAAGAGGATGGTTACCAATGGTGTGAGTCCTGAGGAAGCAGCTCTGCTCACAAAGGACATCAGTGAAATTCTCCTGAAAAAGACAGTTTCAAGGAAAGAGAGGAAGGTGAAAATCTCTGAACATGTCAGTGCTATGATTCAGAGTAGAATTCCAGAGAAGCTACCTGATCCAGGAAGCTTTGTACTAGACTGTTCCATCTCAACTAAAAGGTTCCCTCATTCTCTCTGTGATCTTGGCTCTAGCATTAACCTGATGCCTCTCTCTGTAGCTGAAAGCCTTGGGATGACCGATTTCGTTCCAACAAAGATCTCTCTCATCTTAGCTGATAGATCCAAAAGGTTTCCAGAAGGTGTCTTAGAAGATGTTCCACTAATGATCGAAGGCTGTATGATTCCCACAGACTTTGTGGTTTTGGAATATGTTGAAGAACCTCAGGATCCTCTTATTTTGGGAAGACCATTTTTGGCAACAGCTGGTGCCATCATTGATGTGAGAAAGGGACAGATAGAGCTTGATTTGGGTGATAAAGTCATGAGCTTTAACATGGACAAGCTGAGGAGGAGATCTACCATTGATGGACAGACCTTTTCTGTAGAGATTTCCATTGATGAGGACCCAAACACAGAGCTTTCAGAAGACATTACTGCTGGGTATGTCAAGGTGTTGGATGCTACTGATGAGCTTAAGGATTGGAGTGAGGACTGTCTATTCAGTACTAGGCTCGAGGAAGAGGCTCCAATTAATGTCAGACTGCTGGAAAATGATGTCTTTACAATGGAGGCAAGGATTGCAGAGCTAAACTACAGACATAGTGGTGAAATTCGAGTTTCAGACATTGCGTCGGTCGACGCAGCATTATGCCCACCATCTGATTCCAAGCAAAAACTCCCACCTCTCACACGCCAGACACCTCGGCGAAAGCAAAGGTACGCACCTTCTTTTTCCAATTCCAAACCACCTAATATCATCAATCATATGTTTCCATCTACTTCACACTTAAGCAAGCCGCGAGATTCTCGTCGAGCGCTTGTTGTTTCTTTTGATGACTGTGCAGGAAAACGAAGTATCCCACCCAATCTTCCATCCCGCCCTGATGATGTTCCTCACTTCCTTGGTAGACCACATGCAGATAATGCTTACACACCACCTTGGATGAGACGTTTGTCACAGATGCATTCACTGTCTCTCTGCGAACCACCCGACGCCTGAGCCCCGACACGGTCAAGCTAATGACATTAAACAAGCGCTTAGTGGGAGGCAACCCACTGGTGAGTCTGTATATAAGTTTTAATTTCAATTTTATTTCTGATTTTGTGTCTTGAGTCTGCACGAGAAACAGGTCCAGACGAGCAGCATCGATCGACACCAGTCAGTGTCGATCGATACCACATCCACAGAAAAGGAGCCTCTGTTGACAAACACCTGGTATCGCTCGATACCAGGCTGTATCGGTCGATACTGACCATCACACGAATGGTAACTTCTTTGCGTTTCATTCGCAGTCTGTTCCTTTGATTTCTTTTGCCAAATCTAGACTAGATAACACTGGGGACAGTGTTGTTTAAGTCTGGGGGAGGTAGTCGCTGACATTGTGTTTGTTTTTCTTAGAGTCAGTCGTTTTCGAGTCAAAATTTGTTTTATTGAGTCAAAACTTGTTGGAGATTATGATCTTTTTCTTGAATCTATTGTTCTGACCTTGCTTTTGAGTGACCAGTGTTACAGAATCAGTTCTAGATCGACTAATGAAAAATCCAAAGACTGACCAGTTGACTAGAAGACACCCATGTCTCCAGCAGAGTCCTTCCAAAGCCTGAGCCAAATTATTGCACTTCATCGTTGTGGTTAGTGTTTATAGAGCTTGATTCATCATTCATATCTGACAAAGGAACCCATGTGTTTGAAAATTATGGTATACCTCTCTCTTGACACATGTTGATACTTAAGATGCATGAAAGATGAGATGATTTCCGCCGAGTAGAGGGCTAGGAACATTTCCAGTGATCCCACGTTTCTACTTGGATAAGGAATGATCACACAAAGGTCTGAAGCGAGGGATAGGAACATTTCCCTAGACCCCGTTATTCGCCTAAGACCTTTGATACTTAGAGAGAGGAGAACCGGTGATTCGGTGGCAAACACCATCAATACTCGCGTCTCAAACCTTGATTTGTATATGCGAAGCTAAATCCAAAATCAAGAGAATAATACAAGAGATAAGTCTGGGGGAGTGTAAAATAATACCAAAGTATGAAACTTGGGTGGTTCCCTGGTCATGATATTGTATGAGAAAGAATCTAGAAGGTTCTTGAACATTGATTACAGCGATGAAACCGGCAATGAAAGTATGGTTGGATGATGTTGTGAAATAATGTGTGTAGTCTGGGAAGCTGCGATTGTTTACGGAGAAGTACATGGTGGTTAGATCTGAAACTGATTAGGTGATATCTGGAAAGCTTGGGAAAAGGGTCATTGTGATGTTTCAAGAACAGGTGAGTCTCCATGTTTTCAAACCTCTTTTCTAGTTTAGCTTTCTGTTTGCTTGAGGGCAAGCAAAGGCTAAGTCTGGGGGAGTTGATATATCATGGTTTTTACCCGTTTTTAGCCATGATATAAGTCTTGTTTTCAGAGTCCTTCTAGTGTTTTTGTAGTCTTTTCAAGTTTTGGCACGTTTGGAGCATAATTGGAGATATTGGAGCATTCTGGAGTTTGTTTATGGCATTTGTTGAATAACTTTCCACCGTTGGATTGAGCTCAAATTTGGATACAAGATAGATCAATGGATTAGCTTTCATTTGAAAGTGGTTTGAGGCCATTCTAACGGTGCGATCAAAAGTTATGCCAGTTTTCGTGAAGACAGTCCAGTCTGGCGAGCACAGAGTCCTGGTATCGACCGACGCCCACCTGGTATCGATCGATACCGACTGCAGAAAAGGAAAACACGTGATTTTACAAGTCCGAAGAGTCTGCAACTTGGCCCAGAAGATTCTATTATTTACAATAAGCCCAGAACGTGTTTTAGCATTATATTTAGGGTTTTCAGCCACTTTTAGAGGACAGACTAGTTTTGGATCATTATTCTGAATACTTTGAGAGAGATTGGTTCCGGGTTTTGTGGGAGACAATTCTGAACCCTGTTCACTCTTGATTTATTTTATGCAATCTATTTTAATTATGATTTCTGTTTCATTGATCATGTCTAAGTAGATCTCTCTTAGGTTTAGGGTTTTCTCATAAAGGATTTCATGGCTTGTTAGATAAGTTGATCTATTAGGATTCATAATCGTAATTAGTTCTTCACCATAGGTTGTTCTCAAAGCTAGTTCTAGGTTGACGAATCTGGAATTTAGATCTTAGGTTGATCAATTAGACACGAGAGTGTGATTGGAAACCCGAAAACCCTAGGGTGAGCAAAATAACTATCCGCAAAGAAATTTGGTTTAGTTGTTTTGTGAACATATCAAACCTGCACTTTAAAGCTGGTTTAGGTCTTTAGAATTTGCAAAGAAATTTGGGATTCAAGGATTTAGATTTAGATAATTCTCGCAACGACAGTTGGTTAATTATAGCTTAGTGTTTTGAGTTCAAGAACCGTGCTAAATCTGAATCATGATAGATTGATTTGCCTGCATTCCTTGATTTTCTGAGAAATACCCTGAGCCTATTTTCCCTCCATTGATTTTACAACTGCTTTTGATCGTTTGCTGCTTTCAATTACATTGATTTTGCTTAGCTTAATTCATATTCTATAATCTATTGAGTGATTTCTTGAGTCTTTGTGATTCGACCCCTAGAATACTACAGCTACTACTTAGATACTTTAGGGTATTAGATTTGAGCATATCAGTTCTTCTGCAAGACAAACCAAGCTAATTTCTTAGCTTTGAATTCGATTCTTAATTAGTATGAGAAGGCATCTGGTCAGTTTATAAATCTTCAGAAGTCGTCCATAATTTTCTCTTCAAAAACTCCAAGATCACAAAAAAACAAGAGTAATGCAAACTTTAGGCATTGACTTAGAAGGGGGCACTAGAAAATATTTGGGACTATCCGAGAACTTTGGGCGTAAAAAGCGAGATATCTTTGCTTCTATTGTTGATAAGGTTAGATAGAGATCTCAATCATGGACCACAAGGTTTTTATCTCCCGCTGGAAAACATGTTATGTTAAAGCCTATCTTATCTTCTATGCCGACTTATTCTATGACATGCTTCAAGTTGCCAGTTTCCATTTACAAGCAGCTTCAATCCCTCATAACTCGGTTCTGGTGGGACAATAACAATGATGTAAGAAAAATAAGCTGGATTTCTAGGGATAGGATGACTAAACCTAAGAATGCTGGCGGACTTGGGTTTAGAGATTAAGAAGCGTTTAAGGATGCTCTGCTAGCTTAACTAGGATGGAGACTATTACAAGCGCCGGAATCTCTCTTTGCTAAGGTTCTCCTTGGGAAATTCTGTTTGGATTCCAAGTTTATGGAGGTAAAGAATTCGTTAAACATCTCTCATGGTTGGAGGAGTATTCTCGCTGGTCGAGAAGTTTTAGAGCTTAATATAGGATGGCGAGATGGGACTGGCTCTGATGTTCGGATTTGGGATGATCCTTGGCTATCAATCTCCTCGCCAACTCGTGCTATTAGTCCTCCGCCACTGCATTTAAGTGATTTAAACGTTGCTGCTCTGAAGCTACCTAATTCAAATCTTTGGAATTCGGAGGAGGTGAGAAGAGTTATTCCTCATCATTAGGAACAAATCTGAATGTTGCAGATAAGCGCTTCACAAAGACAAGACTCGTTAGCATGGCTCCGAACGAATCTAGAATTGGAACAGGTTGAGAAAGAGTTTAATTGGCAGAGGCTAGTCTAGAAAGCTAAAACTCTAGAAAAAAACTGTAATATGTTATGACGGATTGCTAAAACTCATTACATGTGGGAGAAAATCTAGCTAAACGAAAGATTGTTCAATGCGATGCTTGCCCTCGTTGTGGGGAAACATAATTTGTTATCCATGTATTTAAAACTTGCGTCTTTGCGACATAAGTTTGGGGTTTTGTCCCGGTGAGAGGTGAATCGGTTGGGAGTATATCAACATTGTTGGAGTTTATCTTGACATCAAGGCATATTACCAACCTTCGTCCGACGGGCTTAACAACATCTCTGTTCCTATGGATTTGTTGGGGTTTATGGACAACAAGAAACAATATAGTGTTTAATGGGAGGATGTTTACTGCAGCTGAAATCATTGTCAAAGCGATAGGAGATGCAAAGGCTTGGGAATCCGCACAAGATTCACAATCGACTCTACTTACGAAGATGAAGAAGACAACACCTATAGCTGGGACTTATAGACAATTACATTCTTGTGTTTTATAGATGCAGCATGGAGTAGTTCAACTCGGAAAAGTGGGCAAGCTTGGATTATCCGGTCCAAAGATGGAGGTTTTGAAGCGAAATGTTCTAATGCTCGTGCTCATGTTTCCTCGACATTATTTGCGGAGACTTGGGCTATGTGGGATGCATTAGCGGATCTTAAATCTCGGGGCCTTGATGATATTGAGGTTTTTAACGAGTATATATAACTGTAATTTTGTGAATAATAAATTTGATATGAACTCAACATAAATTAAGTCGTACCTTTTTATACGAGCGGAATAACGGCGTGATACTAGACAGAAGTAATATTTATCGTGACGATCGGACAATGAGGCGATCGTGTAGCGAGGTGATCGTGCTGATATCGTGTTATAAAATCGGAATATATATGTATGATGATTTATAAGTGTATGTGTTTTCCAGAGAGAGAGACAAACACACTAGATAGAGAAAGAATTTTAAATGGTAACTATTATATCTCTTCAATGTACATCACCTTCGTGTATTTATAATGATAGAAGTTAAATACGACAAAAACTACCTTTTAAGATGGTGTTGACATGTGGATGGATAGGTGATGGTGTTATCACCTCTTAACCTACCTTAGACATATGTACTTTTTGATGTTTTGAAGACAAGTAGATGATGAATAATCATCTTTCACAATATATATGAGATTATTCACTTATTTTTATTTTTTACCAACTTTGTATCCTTTAGGCTTTAATTAAAAAATCAATACAATAAAAAGTTTTAGGTCTTTCCATTGTTTGACACATCAGTTTTTTGAACCTTTATAAAGCTGACACCTCATTTAAAATGGGTAGCCAATCAAAACATCTATATATATAATAAACCTCTTTTCACTCTTCCTAAGGTGTCCACATCAGCATTTTGAGGCATCCATCGAACCAATGAAAAACGTTCAAGTCAACATTAAGTGAAATCCACATATATCTTATTTATTAAAACAAAAAGTATTTAAATTATAATTAAACTATATGTTTTTGGTTTAATTTTTAAAAAAATAGTATCAAGATATACAATAGATGGCGTATTTATTATGATTTTTAAAAAAATATATATATTATGATCGACCAATAGAAGAAGGGTAGATATGCAAGCAAAGAGAAGATAATGATCGAGTTTCTAAACCAAGAGATTGAAACCGGATAAATTGCAACATATTATGCAAGGTTTCAGTCACACATAATCTTGTATGTTAAAATAATTAAGTGCTAGATTACATGTTAATTTTAAAAAACGAGATATGAACTTAAAAGTTAAAGTCATAAAAAATTAGCATTTGTATCTCACCAAGTACATATCTTGATGAATGTGAAACTCACAAGTCACATGATTAATGCTACAATTCTATTTATTTCGTAACAATTAATCAATAATCTTACATCTCCACTAAACCCATTAATATATTAGTAGTCTTAATGAAAGGTAAAACTAATCTACCATTCACCTTCTTACTACCTCACCAAACTTATTGTCGTTTAAATTTTTTCGCATTTCCATTGGTGTCGTATATAAATCCTTGCAAACTTCACTCATTCCCACCACAAAAACCCATGAGTCTACCCGCCGAGTTCTGGTACGCATACATGAAACCCTCCATGAGCTCGATCAGTCCTCCAGTAACCATTGACGGTCCCTTAATCCCAGGTTTAATCCCTACAAACACCAAATCAGCACATTATCACGCTATTGACTAGCCATAAAAATCAGAAAATTCGAGAGAGAGAGAGAGAGAGAGAGAGAGAGAGAGAGAGAGAGAGAGATAGGTATGTGGACCAGAGATTGATGCATGATTCCGACATACACTAGGTATTGTGGCTTCTCCAAGGCAATGATGTCAGTGTTCATCTTTGATCGATAAGTCTACGAGTTTTCGATTTTGTCTTCTCTCTGCTTCCGATCAAATCTATCTCTAAGTTATATTCATTATAACAGAAGCTGAGAGCCTTTACTACATCTAGAGACTTTGTGGACACCTTAGGAAGAGAGAAAAGAGGTTTATTATATATATATATATATATATATATATATATATATATATATATAGGTTATAAAGACGAATCTAAAAGTTTTACCCAAAATGAAAAGTAATTCAGTACATATTATTATTTAGAACTATAATATATTATAAACAACTTGATTAAGAAAAAAATATATTATTTAATGTTTTCTAAATTGCAAGTGGCGATTTCTAAAAGACAAAGGAATGCGTAAAATGAAGAAATAAATATTAATCAGTGTATGAAATTAACATATTGACAGAAAATGAAGGTGATTTGAAATAAAACAAAGCAGGGGGAAAGGTGGTTGAGAACAATGTCATGGTGGTTGATTCCAACATGTAACAAAGTAAGAAATAAGACATGAAAGATGTGAAAGGCGATAAGGGGGAAAAGGGAGAAAAGACGACCTCTGCTATCACGTGATGCAAAGAAAGAGAAGGTGAACACTTCAGAAACTTTAACTCTAGTAACTCAGGATTCAACCCAAATAAAGTAGTAGTGAAAATTGTAATGAAAGGTGTTTGAAATGTTTTACTAAACTTAGGAAAGATAATGTATGTGACCAAATTAAAATATTTTCAAATTCGAATCATTATATTTATATTCGGATTTATATTCGGATTTATATTGATAATCTAGTTTTAAATAATACATCTCATCTGTTTTCGCCAAATCATTATTCTCTTCCTCCTTGATTATATATAAAAAAAGAGTTTTATTAAGCTTCCTAAATATATTTATAATCTCATTTAAAACTAAATATGATGTATGTAATGAAATAATACGAAAATTTACGATAACAATAAAATTAAATAATTCAAAGAGTATATAACATAAAAAGACATGAATGTTAAACATATACAACATGTAAAATCATTTGAAAAGTATTTTTTAGTGATAACATATACGTGATATATTTTACGAAAAATTATGATAAAGAGACGTAATTCTCAAGAAGTATTTATTAAGATTTCTATCAATAATATGAAAATATGATGGTGAAAATCATTAACTAAAATTTAGATTACTTGCACTATTTTGGTCAGGAATTTCTAATAAATAACAACAAAATTACTAGATTCTTAAGCCGTTTAAAGCATATATAATATTTTATTAAATATTTTTAATATAGTTTAATTGCAAAAATAAATTTTGAATTATAAAAAAAATGAAGCAATGATACGAAAACAAGTGTGATATATGTTTTTTAAGAAAATATTAGAAAATAATTGCATTTCTCCTCTATTTTAATTATTTTCTAATTTTTAATGTTATATATACAAACTTAACATTGAATCAATAAAATATTTGAAAATAATTATTAATAAAATATTATTAGAAAATATATGTAGCATAGAACATATTTTTTTTCCTCTAACGGATCTATTCTAAGACATAAAAATGTCTAAATCACGGTAAAGTATTAATTGAAACTTAAATTAGCATCTCAAGCTCTTACAAGCAAATATTAAAATTTGAAACTCTCCAAATATAAGATTATTGGTGAGAAGCACAATTTTTTGAAGTAATCCAAAACTCCAGAGGATACACTTTGGGAACGAACGGAATATGTTGTTTAGAAAGACAAAATTTCGTAGCAAAGATAAAGAAGACAACAACTGAGAGATCACACCAGTTAAATTGTTGTAAGAAAGTCGAAGATTTTGTATTGACTGACAAACATTTCCGAGCTCCAGTGGGATCTAATATATGAGTCGATTATGTGAAAGATCCAAAAAATGATTTAAGAGATGATGTTGCTACCGGAGAGATTAATCTCGGAGATGATTTGATTATAAGAATAATAACTGTATTTATTTCGTATTTTTTTTTAGAAACTTTTATAAAAACAAAATATATATCTAATTAGTAAATACAAAATAAATAATTTAAATAAAGTCTCGCATCTTAGAGCGGGTATCTACCTAGTTTCAAACAAAAAGAAAAAGTTTTAACTTTTAACTTGTCGTCGGGGTGTATCCCTCCGCAAAGTATGCGTTAAGTTTGTATACACACGGTCTTCCAAACTCAATGTTTAGCCACATTTTTAACTTAATTCCCCACGGAAAAGTTTAAATCGATGTAAAACCCCATCTTGTTGACTCCGACGAAATTACTTAACGAACGTTATTGTGCTGCTGATGTGGCGCCACTGTGCACCTGACGTGGCAAATAAAACTAAAAACAGTTGTAGTTAGCTAGACTCGAACCTGGGTGGGAAACCTCAATGGAAAAACACACTAAACAGTGAGACAGGTTAATATTTTGAGTTATTAGTGACAAAACTTTAATATATATTAGTGACAAACCTCGTATATAAAAATAGAATTCACCATCCGAGACCTCAAAAAAGTTAGTTTCAATATCCAACGAATATTTCTGACTATTTGACTTTCAAAAATAGTCAGTTTCAGAAAAACGTCAGAAATTTCGGAACTCCGTCGGAAATTTCCGAAATTCCCGACGGATTCTGAAATTCCTGACAGATTTCTGAAATTTCCGACGGACTAATGAAATTTCCGACTAATTTTTGAAATTCCCGACGGATTTATGAAATTTCCGTCGGATTTCCGAAATTCTCAACGGATTTTGAAAATTCCCGATGGATTTTTTAAATTTTGCGACGGATTTCTGAAATTTAAATAGTCAGAAATATTCGTCGGAAACTGGAGCTAGCTTTTTTGAGGTCTCGGATGGTGAAATCTATTTTTGTATTAAAAAAGACATACTGACTAAGATATATTAAAGTTTTATCACTAATAACTCCAAATATTAACGTATCATAGTGGTTATTGTGTTTTACCATGGAGATTTTCCACCCAGGTTCGAGTCTAGCTAACTACAAATGTTTTTAGTTTAATTTGCCACGTCAGCAGCACAGTAACGTAATTCCGTTAGAGTCAACAAGATGAGGTTTTACATCGATTTAAACTTTTCTGTTGGAATACAACTCGAATGTGGCTAAACATTGAGTTTGAAATACCATGTGTTGCTAACTGCCCAAGTTTGCAGGGAGATACACCCTGACTGCCCAAGTTTTAACTTTTAACTAGGGTTGACGACCTATTTCTACACAGCATGTTTCACATAAGAACAGAAACACCCGAAGTTTCACCCTCTCTCTACATCCACCTACTACACAACTTACAACCTATTTTCACCCGTTACGCAACTTACAATCTATTTCCACCTAAATATGGGTTTAATGGGTTTAATCGGTAAATGTCTGATTATGAATTGATTAAACCGATTAAACCGACCCACTAACCTGACCCCAAATAAAAAAATCAGAGTCTCAACTCATCTTCCCCAAACTAAAACGATTCCAAAATTCAATCCATAAGAAAGGAAACACACTTGATTTGGGGTTCGGAGATGCAAAACTCAAAGAGAAAAACAACTTTTGGAGATGCAAAACGCAAAGTCCCTCTCTGGATTAACAACGATTCAATTTATTTGAAAGAAACATGATTTTTAATTAGTTACAGTAAAATATTGAGCAACGTGAAGCTGATCACACAAACAAAATTTAAACAAATGCTTAAATCAATTTTTCGATTTTGGTTTTGAGGTTTGTATTTGGGGATTCTTTAAATGGGTTAAACAAATAAAAATATTATGTCAGATCTGAGATTTCAACTCGAGCTCTCATACGAAGACCAAAATCAACCCTCGCCTTACTTCGGAGAAGACGCAACAAAAGCATCAATTCCAACTCACTCCAAATGCTTTTAATCGGCGGTTATGTTGAAAAATTGAACGGCCAGCATCGCCGAAATATATATGATTGACGGTAGCGATGGAATGAAAGAAAACAAAAGCTATTAAATTCCCTGACAGAAAGAGGCAAAAATCTTGTTTCTAGATCTGGGTTTCGATTCAGTTCTTAGAAGTGAGAAGTGTTTAATTTGATAAATTTTAACAAATTTATTTGCTTTTGTATTCAATCAATCCAAAACAGGGTTTACTTTTTATGAATCTCAGGTTCAATGTTTGTTCCATCGCTTTACTCAGGTTGTTGTCGGGCTTGCTCGTGATTCTCAGGTGAGAGAAAAAAGGAAAAAATCGGGAAAGAAGAAGAAGAAGTCGGGTTAGTGGGTTGAGTTAAGTTAATCGGTAAATGTATGATTATGAACATAATTGGTCAATTTAATCAGTTTATAATCATATATTTACTAATTAAACTGATTAAACCCAGATTTACGTGAAAATAGGTGGTAAGTTCTGTAATAAGTGGAAATAGATTTAAGTTGTGTAATAGGTGGATATGGACAGAGGATGAAACTTCGGGGAAATATGTTCTTATGTGGAACCTGCTGTGTAGAAATAGGTCGTCGAGCCTTTTAACTATTTGAATTACGTGTATGTGCCTATGTGGGTTGTCGAGCAAGAGACGGATCGTTCAATTTAGTGGGCTTTTATAAATTGGGTTAAAGGCCCAAATATAGTATAGACCTTAAGCTCTACAAATTTGTATCTGGTGCGTGGTTTTTTTCAGCGGAGGAGTGATCGACGGTTCGCTTCTTACGGCGGAGATGGAAGAGGAAGATTCTCCGGCGACGGCGATTGTACCAAGAGAACCACCGAAGATTCAACGCTTAGAAGAGTCAGTGGTCAACCGTATCGCAGCGGGTGAAGTAATCCAGCGTCCAGTTTCAGCTGTGAAAGAGCTCGTTGAGAATAGCCTCGACGCCGATTCAAGTTCCATAAGCGTCGTTGTTAAGGACGGTGGCTTGAAACTCATTCAAGTCTCAGACGACGGTCATGGTATTAGAGTACGATTGATTCTACACACTTTCAAAAATTGGGAATTTTGTGTCAGTTTTGGTGAAATTGATTAGTTTTGTGTTCTTGTTTGGTTCGTATATTTAGCGTGAAGACTTGCCGATATTATGCGAGAGACATACGACATCGAAGCTAACTAAGTATGAGGATCTGTTCTCTTTAAGTTCGATGGGTTTTAGAGGAGAGGCATTAGCTAGTATGACTTATGTTGCTCATGTTACAGTAACTACAATTACTAAAGGCCAGATTCATGGTTACAGGTTTGGGACAGTGATTTTGATTAAGTTATGTTTTGTTCTGCTTAATGTGTGAAGACAGTGTTGTTATATTGTATATGCAAACTTTTGTTCAGAGTGTCTTATAGAGATGGTGTCATGGAGCATGAACCAAAGGCGTGTGCTGCTGTCAAAGGAACACAGATAATGGTAAGTTATTAGTTCAATTTTCAATCAAATATTCCTTAATTGTGAAATTATTGACATGAGAGAGAACGCGAGTAACATGTCTTTAAAATCTGTGATTTAGGTGGAAAATTTGTTCTACAATATGATTGCTAGAAGGAAGACACTTCAAAATTCTGCTGATGATTATGGAAAAATAGTAGACTTGCTGAGCCGGATGGCCATTCATCACAACAATGTCAGCTTTTCTTGTCGAAAGGTTAGTATACTTACTATCTAAACTAGTCTACCTCTTTGGGAAGCAACTTTTTTTTGGTATTTTGGAATTGTGAAGCGAATGATTCAATTCCTTTATGATGATTTCTCACCAGCATGGAGCTGTCAAGGCTGATGTTCACTCAGTCGTGTCGCCTTCAAGGCTTGATTCAATTAGGTCTGTTTATGGGGTATCAGTTGCAAAGAACTTGATGAAAGTAGAAGTCTCCTCTTGCGACCCCTCTGGTTGTACTTTTGATATGGAGGGTTTCATATCCAATTCAAACTATGTTGCTAAGAAGACCATATTGGTGCTTTTCATTAATGGTGAGGATTTTCTTTCCGTAGTAGAAATGAAAAGTTATATCTGATTTATCACTAGATAAGCCTATCTGACCATTAATTTATTGATTACAACAGATAGATTGGTGGAATGTTCTGCCTTAAAAAGAGCCATTGAAATTGTTTATACTGCAACATTGCCAAAAGCATCGAAACCTTTTGTCTATATGTCAATCAATTTGCCACGGGAACATGTTGATATCAATATTCACCCAACAAAGAAAGAGGTTAATGCTTTCCTACTTCTATGCTAGTTTTGAGGCCTAGTAGCTGCGTGAAATTTCATGTATGTGGGTCCAACTATTTCTATGAGATGATTGTGTACTTGTTGCTTAACTTGCTTGAAAAAATAATCCCTTATTTATACATCAAATAATAGATGTTTTGGTCTACCGTGCAGGTTAGCCTTTTAAACCAGGAAATGATTATCGAGATGATTCAGTCAGAGGTTGAATTAAAACTGAGAAACGCAAATGATACTAGGACGTTTCAAGAGCAGGTATGCTTGCAAAACAACCTGAAGCAATACTTTTAATTGGAGGTAAAAAAAATTATTTATTAATCATAAATATCCATGCTACAGAAAGTGGAATACATTCAATCTACGTTAACATCCTCAAGAAGTGATCCTCCAGTTTCTCCATTGCTTTCTGGTATTGTATCACTTTTCTGGGTTGAATGCCTTTTATAACCTAAAAACGTTTCCCGTTGCATGCTCTTTTTTCCTTTTCCACTTCATAAAAAAGCTTGTGCGCTTCTCATTTATAAGGACAAAAACCTCAGAAAGTTCCAGTGAATAAAATGGTGAGAACGGATTCATCAGATCCAGCTGGAAGATTACATGCCTTTTTGCAACCCAAGTCCCATAATCTTCCTGACAAGGTTTCTAGTTTGAGTGTAGTAAGGTAAGACCTCACCTGGATACAAGATATGTAGTTTCATATTAACAAATTGTATCCCGTGTCATCCCTCTTCAAAAATCTCTTCTTATTTACCCAAGTTTTGCACTCCTTTGATTTCCTTGAACATGTCTGCTGCCAGTGTTTCTTTAGCATGATCTTGTTTTATTGTTTAATTGTTTTATGCGTCATTATATTCCACTTGATATTGTTACTGGACTTGCAGGTCTTCTGTAAGGCAAAGAAGAAACCCAAAGGAAACTGCCGATCTTTCAAGTGTCCAGGAACTTATTGCTGGAGTTGACAGCTCCTGCCATCCAGGTAGCTTTCTCTGCATTGTTATTCTTCTGAACATAACTTTAAACCAATCTTCGTAACGGCTTATGTTGAAATCATTGTTTGTTAGGTCTGCTGGAGACTGTAAGGAATTGCACTTATGTTGGAATGGCAGATGATGTTTTTGCTTTAGTTCAGTATAACACCCATCTATATCTAGCAAATGTGGTGAACCTCAGGTATTATTCTTGAGTTTAATGATTTGGTGGAGGATAGTCTACTGTATCAATATGAATAATTTATCTAAATTGTTTTGATGGGTTTTAGCTGTACGTTAAAAAAAAAAACTCATACTGTATACTATCTTATTGGATTTGCAGCAAAGAGCTCATGTATCAGCAAACTCTTCGTCGTTTTGCTCATTTTAATGCAATACAGCTAAGCGATCCAGCCCCTTTGTCAGAGTTGATATTGTTGGCTCTGAAAGAGGAGGATCTAGATCTAGGAAATGAGAAAAATGATGATCTGAAAGAAAGAATCGCTGAAGTAAGTTCTGCTTTCTGCATCATATTTCTGTTACTGATTTTGTACCAACTATTTCTTTGGTTCAGCTAATATCCTCAGCAACAGCATATGGATTTGGTTAACTCTTTTTATTTTAATATATAGATGAATACAGATCTTCTGAAGGAAAAAGCGGAAATGTTAGAGGAGTATTTCAGCGTTTACATCGGCTCCAATGGAAATTTGTCACGGCTTCCTGTCATACTCGACCAGTTTACACCTGACATGGATCGTGTTCCCGAATTTTTACTATGCTTGGGAAATGATGTGAGTTCCACTACAACTATTTGTACAATTAAATATCTGCCATTTTGCTCCTACTGAAGTGTTTCTGTTCAGAGGAACAGTGGGTTCTAATGTAACCTAATGTACTGTTTAGGTTGAGTGGGAAGATGAGAAGACTTGCTTTCAAGGAGTTTCTGCAGCTATTGGGAACTTTTATGCGATGCATCCTCCTCTTTTGCCAAACCCATCGGGTGACGGTATTCGGTTCTATACTAAGAGAAGTGAGAGCTCTCTGGAAAACACAGATTTAGGTATTTGTAACTTTCTCTAGTGACCAATGTTTTCGCTTTTGGTTCACTGCATTTGAAAAGGATGAGAGCATCTAAACATTGAACTGTTGCAGGGGGTAACGTTGAGATGGAGGAAAATCTTGATCAAGACCTTCTTTCAGATGCTGAAAACGCTTGGGCACAACGTGAATGGTCTATCCAACACGTGTTGTTTCCGTCTATGAGATTGTTCTTGAAGCCACCAGCCTCCATGGCTTCAAATGGGACTTTTGTGAAGGTTACTTTTTTCTCGAATTACCAAATGGAGCTTCACATGTTACATTAAGTAAAAAACTTTCTTTCTTCTGGAAAATCAAATCTCACAAAGACATAACTTACATTCTTTTTACTCTTTTGCAGGTAGCATCCCTTGAAAAGCTGTACAAGATATTCGAACGATGCTAATTGAAACCGCCGATCGCAGATGGAACTTTTGATATGAGTAGGCTTCCATTTAGTCTAACTATGTTTTTAGACATCAAACTCGAACTTTTTCTTCGACTTATCCTCATCAATTGAAGGGGAAAAATGTAAATAGATTATACTTTCTCTGGCATGAGGCATTGGAACGACCGTTCACCAAAATCTTTGTCATTAGCTTGGGAAGGCTCTCGCATTAGATTGTCCCTGCCAATCGTGGACTGAATAGGAGCAGCTTGAAAAGAGAAAGAGAGAGACATAGATATGGCTCGCCTGAGTGTTTGCCGTCCTTGAGAGAAGCCGCTTCTCTCGTTCCCAACGCTTCCGCTCCTGTAGCCCTGTCTCGGACTCCTGGCTCGAGGTAAGGCTATGTGGCTTCTCTTCATCTGATTCAGGCTAACCAATTGTCTTTGCATCTCGTCCGGTAACTGCAGTGTGAATCGATCTAGATTCTCACCTTGCCGAACCAATGAATGTCCGGTAGAATGAGATCGAGGGAAGAATATCTCAGCCATATGCCAGCTCGACAATAACGCCGTCGATCTCGAGCGAGGTGTTCTATAATTTGCGTTGTTGTTCCAAGTCACACTATTACCTGTCAAGCTTATCTCATCAGGGGATTCTAGAACACCTCTCTGTGCATTTCCCATTTCAAGATCCATGCTCGGATATGGAAAGCTCTCGCCAGGTTTCATAGACAAATTTGCGCGACATACCGGACATGTGGACCGAGAAGAGAGCCACATGTCGATGCAGTTAGCATGGAAAGTGTGACTACAAGGAGGCATCCAACGTAGCGACTCTTCATCCTCAAACTCGCTTAGACAAATTGCGCATTCAACTCCGCCTTTGCCTATCTTGAGCCCTTTAACCTCTGAGTAGAGGAAAGTCGGAAAGGACTCGATGACATCCTTGTCAAGCCCACGCCTCACTCTACTGTGCAATACTTCATGGCCTCCCGCCTCAATCTCTGCACTAAAAAATCCATAGTGCAGGCAACAAACGACCAAACTTAAGAGGAACATCGCAAGCAAAATGATTCCAACTACGGATTCCGCTGAGACTTTGGTTTTTCCATTGCGTTCTGCTGATTCCAAATCTTGCTGGCAAGTTACGTAAGGCAGAAATTGGAAAGAGAAGAGCAGCAACAAAACACATAATACGATCCGATGTCTTAGATCTCTCGTGAAGATAGTCATGATGTGAAGAACTCTGCTACTAATATCATGGTGGATCACTTGTGCTCCATGTCTCCCTATAGACAGATAGAGAAGAAGAAAAAGTCTTTCATTATAAAATACAAATCTGATTTGTAAATCAATAAGATCTGCCCATCACGACAACAAATATCGTTTTGTTCCGAATGATTATTTTGGCTTTTTCCTCCAACGTTTTGACTTTGAAGTTTGACTTTGAAAAAGTCTTTATGTTCTTCATAGACGTAGAACAGGTACAAGTCTCACTCAGGCTCTCTGTATTAACTTGTTGACTACGCACCGAGACTTTATCCGACAGTTTTGGCCTAATCCTACTTGTAGACAACTGAAATAGGAAGACTTAAAAACAAAAAAATAAATTTATTCACAAAGTCAAGCATTGAATGGAAAATTCAAAGTCAAAAGGCTAAGAGACTCGATTAAAGAACTATATCATAGGACACGTGGAGCGATAGGAGAGCCAGATGTACACAGATTACACCTTCTCTGGCATGAGGCGTTAATACGACTGCTCACAATAATCTTTGTCCTTTACTTGGAAGTTCTAGCACTAGATCGTCCCTGCCAACTATGGACCGAACAGAAGCTGCTTGAAAAGAGAGAGACATAGATATAGCCCGTTGAAGGGTTTGTCTGTTAGAAAATATCGCTGAATTTCCTATCGTTAAATTTCCTATAAATCAAAATATGAGAAAGATAAGACACACAAATTTGTTAACGGAGTTTGGCCAATCGTGCCTATGTCTCCGGACCTGCTGCAGATCTTTTTATTATCAACCGGGAAATTTTACACCACTCTCAACTTACACCCGAACCCAAATACACTCAAGAAAATTACTCTTTTAATTTTCTCACAAAGAAGAATTAAAGAAGAATTTTTTTTTCTCTCACGTTTCTTTCTCTTCTTCTCTCTTGTGTTTCTTCTTGTTTTGGGATATCTTTCTTCTTCTCAAAACCTTGGTATTTATAGGAAGTGTGGGGGTTGGTGAGAGCCACACTTGTTGAAAATCCTAGCCTTCACCAACCCATTCACCAAACCCATTCACCAACCCATGACTAACAATCTCCCACTTGAAGACTGATTTCAATTTGTCTTCACACCTCGATCTATGTAGCAGGTCTTCTAGGCTTGTTACTCTAGCAAGCCAACTGAGGTTGTGTGCAACCTCAGCTTTTCATACGGCACGACCTTCGTTAGCATGTCTGCCGGATTCTTACTTCCTTGAATCTTTTCAAGCACCAACATTCCATCTTCCAAAGCTGATCTGATGAAATGATACCGAAGTTGTATGTGCTTCGTCCGAGCATGGTATACCGGGTTTTTCGTCAAATCAATGGCACTTTTACTATCATAGTGCAACACACTTTTCTCTTGATTGTAGCCTAACTCTTGTAGAAATGATTGTAACCACATCATTTCCTTTGTCGCCTCTGTCACCGCAACATAGTCAGCTTCACAGCTTGATAGAGCTACAATTTTCTGCAACTTTGAAACCTAACAAATTGCAGTACCACCAAAAGTGTAGACATACCCGGATGTGCTCTTTCTATTGTCGATGTCACCTCCATTGTCAGCATCAACATATCCTTGCAATCCCATCTTAGACTTCATGAAACATAACGATAAACTTGGATTCCCCTTCAGATACCTCAGAATCCACTTAACAGCCTCCCAATGTTCCTTGCCTGGATTACTCATATATCTGCTAACGACTCCCACTGCATGTGCAATGTCTGGCCTTGTGCATACCATAGCGTACATCAGGCTACCAATACCCGAAACATATGGAACTTTATCCATATATGCCATCTCGCCTTCAGTCACCGGGGACTGATCTCTGGATAACCGAAACTGACTTGCCAGGGGAGTACTGACTGGCTTCGCGTCATCCATGTTAAACCTTTTGAGGATTTTCTTCACATATTCCTCTTGTGATAACTTGAGACCCTCCTTGCTTCTACTAATTCTCATCCCAAGAATTTGTTTTGCTTCTCCCAAGTCTTTCATCAAAAATTCTTCTGAAAGTTCGTCTTCAAGTTATTGATCTCTTGCAGTCTGCCACCACATCAGCATGTCATCAACATATAGGAGCAATTAAGTAGGATTCTTTCAAGCCTCTTGAAGTAACAACAGTGGTCAGCCTCACACCTCAAGAAACCATCATTTTTAATAAAGCTGTCAAAATCTGTATACCACTGTCTTGGAGCTTGTTTCAAGCCATACAAACTCCTTTGAAGCTTACAGACTAGCTTTTCCTTCCCTTTGATCCAAAGCCTTCAGGTTGCTTCATGTAGATTTCTTCATCCAATCACGGTGAGGAAATGATTTTCACATCATTTGTTGAAGATGCAAATCTTCCTTTGCTACCAGCCCAAGAACAGTTTCGGATAGTCCCACACAGCTGACTACAGGAGGAGAGATTTCCGTTAGTCGATGCCTTCTTTTTGTTGGAATCCCTTCACAACAAGCCCGCTTTATAACGCTTGCTTCCGTCATGTTCTTTCTTTTATCCGGTAGACCCTTTGTTATGCAATGCCTTTTTCTCCTTAGGCAGTTCAGCTAACTCCCATGATGATTGACATCAACGAGTCCCATCTCATCATTCATCTGCAAGCTCCCACTTAATGGATTCATCAACTTGCATTTGCTTTCCTCATAACATTCAGGCTCACCACTATCTTGTGAGCAGAATATAGTTGAGTGATGGAGAATATCTATTGTAGGCTTGATGATTCTGCTTGACCGTCGTAACTTCTGTGACTGGCGTATGTGGCATCATCTCTGAAGCATAATTATCATTTGCTTCACCGGTTCTCTTCTTGAGAAATTTTTTCTTCTCGTGCTGCGGATCCGTTGCAACTCTGGTGCCAGGATATCTCCCAAATCAACAGCTCCTAGACTCCTTCCTTTCATAGCTTTCTTTTAGCTTACCTTGTACAACACTCCTCGTTGAACACAACACTTGCCGGGATGATCTTCGATTTTGATCATCACCAAAATCGATAACCGAACTCGGTGTTCACCATAACCGATAAAGTAACACTTCTTAGATTTTGCATCAAGTTTACTTCTTGCAGCATCATCAATGTGGATATAAGCTAACAACCAAAACTTCCTTCAGAAAAGAAAGAATTAACTTTCTTATGCTCCAACACTTCTTCAGGATCTTGAATCCCAATAGAACAGAGGTCCTCTGTTATCAAGAAAGCTGCGTATTGATTGCCTCTTGCCCAGAAGTCTTAGGCAGTCCCACAATGCAATCTCATGTTCTTGCACGCTCATTTAGGTCGGTTCATCCTTTCTGCTATTCCTGTTTGTTTGTGGCGTTCCAGAATAGTATATACCATCTTTGATCCCATTCTCAGTGCAATATCTTCTGAATTCCTTGCTTGATATACTTCCTCCACCGTTCTTCAAACAATGTGGCTCTCACCAACCCCCACACTTCCTATAAATACCCAGGTTTTGAAAGAGAAATCCATCCCAAACAAGAAGAAAACAAAGAGAGAAAGAGAAAAAAAAATATTATTCTTCTTTGTGAGAAAATTAAAAGAGTAATTTTTCTTGAGTGTATTTGGGTTCGGGTGTGAGTTGAGAGTGGTGTAAAATTTCCGCGTTGATAATAAAAGATCTGTAGCAGGTCCGGAGACGTAGGCACGATGGCCGAACTCCGTTCACAATTGTGTGGTCTTATTCTTTCTCATATTCTGATTTATAGGAAATTATGACGATAGGAAATTACGAATTTCCTAACAACTGTATTAGAGAGCTGTTTCGTGATTGTTTTTTTTGAAATTCTCAGTAATGCTTTGTGTTTGCAGCTATAAATTGTGTGTTGATACTAAAAGATCCTGTAGCAAGTCGGAGACGTACGGCGATTGGCCGAACTCCTGTTTAACAAAATTGTGTGTGTCTTATCTTTCTCAATTTTCTGATTATAGGAAATTTAGACGATAGGAAATTCAGCGATATTTCCAAACACTGGTAGTCAGAGCCTTGTTCGTGATTTTTTTTTTTTGAAATTCTCAGTATGCTCTGTGGTGACAGCATAGATGATCTTCCAACATCAGAAACGATAATCTCAAAAAAAAATAAAAAAAAAAAAATTGGGAGAGTAACTATTCACGTAGAATAGTAAAATTGTCGTCAATATCGGTTTGCGACGAGGTGCTTCAATACACGGGTTTCGCAAGGAATAATCAGAAACGGATGGAGCAGAGAATGGTTTCGTCATACGGTATCGGAAATTTACGTTACAGGATTATGCATTTGAAATGCAAATTGAAGATTATCTGGTACGTAAAGTAAGCTTTAATCAACCTCTATGCAAGAAACCTGAAGAATGATAGCAAGAAGAGTGGGATCTTCTTGACAGACAGGTTTTGGGTGTTATCAGATTAACACTGTCGAAGAACGATTGCTCACAAGTTCAAAAGAAAAAGACCACGGAAGGCTCATGAAGGTCTCTCGGATTGTATAAGAAACCTTTTGCTAAATAATAAGGTCTTCTCATGAAGAAACTTTTTCCATGTGAGATGGAAGAAGGTGGTATTGTGCCACATAGTGAACGAGTTAACACGATTGTCAACCAGCAACTGTCATCCTAAATCGAGGTTCGAAGATGCATGTGCGATGCATTAATTTTGTGGCATCTCTGCAAACAGCTGGGAGTCAATGAGCAGCGGTTATATTCTGTGGGTACTCAAAAACTAAATTTACCGACGTTCGAGATCGTATCCTCGCAGAAGAAGTTCGTAGGATAGACTCTGGCGAAACATCGACGAGCTCTCTTTCAACGTGGAAAACAGGGAAGAACTCAAGATAGAAACAACCGAGCAAAGGCAGATCGATGTCACGGAATGGAAGAGTTCATTCAAATTAAGAGCAGCCCCATGAATGCTGGAATTAGAAAGACAGGCCACGTCAAAAAAGAATTGTTGGGCACCACCAAAAGGAAACAAGCAGGCAGACCAATGCAGTTAACGCATGGAACAAAGGTGATGCATTGTTTGTATCTGACTATTCCTCAAGGAAAGTGAAGCTCATGTTCCAGCGTAAAACATGCCACAAGCATCGACTTCCTATTTATAGCCCGATCGATGCTTGGGTTCTTGATTCTTGGAGCTTCATTCCACACGGACACCACAACCACAACATTATGGAAGAATTATGTTGGCAAGAAACTATGGAAGTATATCTAGCTGATGTTCATTACCTTTGGAAAATAGTTGGTATGGAGATATTCAATCTGAAGCTGTCAGATTGGACGCGTGTGGAAGATCACAAAGGTTAGACATTGTCCAAAGTTGATGCGAAATCTAATTCAGTAGGACAACTTGATGATTACGGGGCACGATGTTAACTTGGTGGTGGAGCCTGGAAAGTGAAGAAAGGCTCCAATGGTGGTTGCCAAGTCATAAAAGAGGGACTCTCTATATGACAACAAGTTATAAAACACGGTTGGTTGTCGAGAATGCCAAACAACCTAAGTTGTGGCATTGTAGGTTGGGACACATGGAGTGAGAAAGGCATGGAGCTTTAGTGGCTAATAGCGTGCTCCCAGATTTGAAGACGGTGGATCATGAGATGTGTGAAAGTTGCATCCTTGGAAAGCAGAAACGGGTTAGTTTCTCAAAAGGAGGTAGGGAACCAAAATCTGAGAAGTTGGAGCTGGTGCACACGGATGTATGGGGACCCGCTCCGGTCACATCGCTAGGAGGTTCGTACTACTATGTAACCTTTATTGATGACTCCACAAGGAAGGTGTGGGTGTACTTCATGAAGAATAAGCATGAAGTATTTTCGGTTTTTAAGAGATGGAAAACCATGGTTGAGGTTGAGACAAATCTCAAGTTGAAGTGTTTAAGGTCTGATAACGGTGGAGAATATATCAACAAGGAATTCAGAAGATATTGCACTGAGAATGGGATCAAGATGGTATATACTATTCCTGGAATGCCACAACAAAACGGAATAGCAGAAAGGATGAACCGGACCCTAAATGAGCATGCAAGAAGCATGAGATTGCATTGTGGACTGCCTAAGACTTTCTGGGCAGAGACAATCAATACCGCAACTTTCTTGATAAACAGAGGACCTTCTGTTCCATTGGGATTCAAGATCCCTGAAGAAGTGTGGGGGTTGGTGAGAGCCACACTTGTTTAAAATCCTAGCCTTCACCAACCCATTCACCAAACCCATTCACCAACCCATTCACCAAACTATGACTAACATTGTCGTCCCTGAGAGAAACTTCTTCTCTCGCTCACAACGATGCCGCTCCTGTAGCCATGCCTTGAACTCATGGCTCGAGGTAAAGCCATGTGGCTTCTCCTTATTAGATTCAAGCTAGCCAGTTGTCTTTGAACCTCCTCTGGTAACTGCAGTGCAAATCGATCTAGATTCTTACCTAGTTGAACCAATGAATGTACGGTGGAATGAGATCTAGGGTAGAATATTTTAGCCATACGCCAACTCGATAATGACCCTGTAGATCTTGATCGAGTTGTTCTATAATTTGCATTGTTGTTCCTTGTCACCCTGTTATCTACCAAGCTTAGGTCATCATGGGATTCTGGAACGCCTCTTTGTGCATTCCCTGTTTCAAGATCCATGCTCGGATATGGAAAGCTCTGACAAGGTTTTAGAGACAGATTTGCTCGGCAGACATGACATGTGGCCCGAGAAGAGAGCCACATGTCGATGCAATTACCATGGAAAGTGTGGCTACAAGGAGGCATCCAACGTAACGTTTCTTCATCTTCAAACTCATATAGAGTGAAGCTCAGTTCTAGCATTAAGATCATTCTATGCATGAGGATAAACAATAATCAATCATCAAACATCACAAATCAAGCATCAAAACACCCTAATCTATCCTACCAATCATCCAAAAGAAGACTACTCACTACACATGGTTTTCAAACCTAAAGACATTGTTTTAACAACTCTAAACATGAATATAACTATAAGAACTAAAGAAAACTAAGACTACAAACTAAAAAAAACAAGCTTTAAACATCAAGAAATTCATGCATAAACCCAGAAAACGAACTCAACATTTAAGTAACTAAAGGGGGAAATAAAAACCATAGAAACGCTAGAAATCAAAAGATAAACAAAAATCCATAAAGAAAAGATGATTTATAACATAAAAACTTAAGGATTCATGATACAAATGTTGTTTTTCTCTTCAAGAACAAGAGAGAGAGAGAGTTCTATGGTAGGTGATAATGGTTTCATAGTGGAAAAATAACATAAAAAGGGGGCCATAGTCGTGGAGAGAGAAAAGGTGAAAAAGCAATTATTGGTCCGCAGGGGTCGTATCGATCAGACTTGATCGAAATTGTTGATCGAAACGGGGGTATCGATCAGAGTTGATCGATACGCTTGGTCGATATAAGCCTTTGTTCGTCCGTCGTTCTTGCTCTGTTCTGTATCGATCACATTTGGTCGAGACAAGTGATCGATATTCCTTCTGGATTAAGTTGTATCTTCCGTCTGATCGATACGAGTGATCGATATTTCTTCTGGATTTGAACGCCAGGTGTGTTCCTCAGCCATTTTGCCGAACGGTCACGGAAATCGGTTTCGGACCGATTTTTGACATGTCTTCACTAAATCGGCTATAACTTTTGAACCACATATCCAAATGCTCTGAAATTACTTCCATTGGAAAGCTAACTCCTCATTTACCAAATCTTTGCATGACAACTGATTTTAAAGTCCTTCAGCTTAATCGCAAAAAGTGAAAACGTTCATCTGCCTCTGTGCCTTTGTGCTATATCTTGGGGGACAGTTCTGATCATACGTTTCTCCATTTTCC
>SMJT01000074.1:584159-708784 GCA_004349715.1 Crucihimalaya himalaica | reverse complement strand
CATGAAGAGCGTTGAAGCTAAATCGCAGTGGAAAACGTTCATCTGAGTCGATCTTTGAGATACTTGGGGCCAGTTCTGCATCATTGTTTTCTCCTTTTCCATCTAAAAGTGCATCTCCCATTATTACAACCTGAAAACATTCAAAACACACAAAACACACACCAAATACACACAAAAACACAAAAGAACTTCTAAAATGCAAAAATACTTAGTTAGACACTAAATGCATCAAAACACAAAGAAAAAGCTAATAAAACACAATAAAATGGATATTTACAACTATGATAAAGTGATAAAATGTATAGTTATCATAGAGAAATCGCAAATTCAACTACGCCATTGCCTATTTTGAGCCCTTTAACCTCTGAATAGAGGAAAGCCGGAAAGGACTCATGTACTCTTCTTAGTTCAATTTTTTCTTATTGAACCTTTGAGCCAATTTCATCAATTTCACGTACTCGTTTAGTACTCGTATTTCTCGGCTCTTTGTACGGAAATACATCTTCAAATAACTCAACCTCATTTGATTCAATAATTGTATTTACTTTTACCTCAACATTATCAGATTTATGAACCAAAAATCTATATCCAACACTGTTTTCTACAGGACCTATGTAAACGCAATCCACCGTTTTTGGTCCTATAACAGTTCTTTTTGGTAAAGATATTTGAACATTTGTGAGACAACCCCACACTTTCACATTTTTATATGAAGGCGTTTTGTTCTTCCACAATTCATATGGGGTTTTATCATTCTTTTTATGAGGGATTTTACTTAATAATGAATTTGTCGTAAGAATAGGTTCACCGCATAAGCTAAGTGGTGCATCCAAATTGTTTAACATGGAATTCATCATTTCCTTAAACGTTCTATTTTTCCTTTCAGCAACTCCGTTTTGCATTGGAGTATATGGTGTCGTAGTTTGATGAATGATTCTATGTGTAGAACAAAAATCTAAGAATTCATTTGATTTGTATTCTCCACCACGATCTCATCTAAGAATCTTTATTCTCTTATTTAATTGATTTTCAACTTCTGCTTTGAATTTCTCAAACATATTCAAAGCCTCATCTTTAGTTTCAATCAAATAGATACAACAAAACTTACTATAATCATCAATAAAAGAAATAAAATAATTATTTCTTCCAAGACTTTGAGTTGATTCAAAAATCACACAAGTCACTATGAATCAGACCAAGTAACATGTTTGATTTTTCCACAGATTTGTAAGAGTGCTGTGAATAT
Organism: Crucihimalaya himalaica; assembly: GCA_004349715.1. Classification (NCBI taxonomy): domain Eukaryota; kingdom Viridiplantae; phylum Streptophyta; class Magnoliopsida; order Brassicales; family Brassicaceae; genus Crucihimalaya; species Crucihimalaya himalaica. The sequence continues at coordinate 707,538 of SMJT01000074.1, read as the reverse complement.
TTTGATTCTACACAAACTTCACATTTGTTTGTTTTAATATTATTAAGATTGTGTTTGGGTAACAATCCTAAATTCGTCATTCTATATAAAGAAAGATAATTGACATGTCCCATTCTTGCATGCCATAAATTACTTGAGTCAAGCAAATAAAGAGAAGCAGAGCTATTGCCTGCATTTTATCAGTAATTGGTACAACTTTCAGTTTGAAAAGACTATTGCTTAGATAGCTTTTCCCGATCCCACCCTTAGTGAGTACAACCTTATCCGATTCAAATACAATCTTAAAGCCTTTGTTGCTAAGAAGAGAACCCGAAATTATATTCTTTCGAATCTCAGGGACATGAAGCATGTTTGTAAGTGCAAGTTCCTTTCCAGAAGTGAGTTTTAAAACCACTTTCCCTTTCCCTTCAATTATAGCAGTGATAGCATTTCCCATATAATGCCTTTCTCCACTAGAACCTTGTTCGTATGTTGAACACATACTCACGTCAGAACACGCATGCTTTGTTGCACCAGTGCAATCCACCAATCATTGGAGTTAGTCATCATGTTTGCCTTTGAAACAACAACAACAAAATGATTTTTGGCAGGATTTGTGTTATTGACGTCTCCAAAAAATGATCTTTCCTTTTTATGGCGGCAGTCCTTGGGCCTATTTCCATGCTTTCCACACACCCAACAAGCACCTTGTGGCTTCTTCTTAAAGTTAGAGCCCTTTGGTAGATTGAACATTTTCTTAACGTTTTTGTTCTTCTTAAAGTCGTTGAATTTGGAACTGTTTCCCTAAATTACATTGGCCTTTGCTTCCATAGAAGAAAATTTAGACCTCTCGTTCTTACGATTTTCTTCTTCGGCATGCAACTTGAGAATTATTTGCTCGAGACTCATGTTTTCGTGTAGATGCTTCAAATAAATCTTGAAGTCTTTCCTAGTTGGAGGCAATTTTCAATAATGGAAGCAACCAGAAATGCTTCATTCAGCCCCATACCCTCATCATTTAAATCATGAGCCATAATTTGGATTTTCTCCACTTGTTTCACCACAGAGTTGGTGTCACTCATCTAAATATTTAAGAATTTTTCAACGATGAAATTTTTGGCACTTGCTACTTCGGACATGTATTTTTTCTCTAACGATTCCCACAGCTATTTTGGAGATTGAAAAATTTGATAAACATCGTAGAGAGAATCGTCCAAAGCATTAAGAATGTAATTCTTACACAAAACTCGTTTTGTGTCCTTGCCTCTAATGCCTTGATGACTTCATCAGGAATGTCACCTTCAACAGGTAATTCCGGTCCATCCGAAGTCAAGCATTGTGCCAGATTCAACGTTGTGAGATAAAACAACATCTTTTGCAGCCGTCTTTTGAAATCCCCTCCCTGGAAAATGATATGCTCAAATATAATACCCTAAAGTATCTAAAGCAGTAGCTGTAGTATTCTAGGGGTCGAACCACAAAGACTCAAGATAGTCACTCAATAAATTTCAGAATATGAATTAAGCTAAGTGAAGTAAATGTAATTGAAAATAGCAAAACGATTAAAAACAAGTAGTAAGATCAATGAGGAAAACGCTAAGCCTAGGAAAATTGGCAGGTAATTCAGAATTGTAAATCAAATAAAATGTCAGGAATGTTATAAGCATCGTTCTTAAAATCAACTGATATGCTCAAATATAATACCCTAAAAGTACTAAAGCAGTAGCTGCAGTATATAGGGGTCGAACTACAAATACTCAAGAAATCACTCAATAGATTATATAATATGAATTAAGCTAAGCAAAATCAATGTAAATGAAAACAACAAACGATTAAAAGTAGTTGTAAAATCAATGGAGGAAAGCGCTAAGCTTAGGGAAATTCGCAGGTAAATCAAAATTGGAGATCAAATAGAATGTCAGGAGGATATTAAGCACTGTTCTTGAACTTGAAACAAAAATNAAACCTAGAATTCCAAATTTCTTTGCAAATCCTATGAATTCAAACAAGCATTAATGATCAGGTTCAATTGTTCACAAAATCCTAAACCAAATTTCTTTGCGAATAGGTCTTTTGCTCATCTAACACTAGTTCAGGCAATCAATCACACTTTCGTGCCAATCAAACAACCTAAGATCAGATTCTAGGTCATGAAGCTAGAATCAGCAGTAATCACAAGTCTAGATGAAGAACTCTATTGAATCTCTCCTATCAACTCAGATCAACCTAACAATTCATCTAACACCTTTGAATAACCCTAAACCTAACAGGGAATCTACTCAGACATGTTGAATAAAACAAACATCATGAATAGAATAGATATCATAAAGTAAAATAGAGTAGGAATACAAAGAGGGTTCAAGATCCTTCTCCCAAAACTCAATTGCAAGAATTACTCTCTCTCCCAAGAATCGATGTCTCCTTTTGGAGGCTGAAAAACCTAATTTTATATCTATTACACGCTTTGGAGTTCATTGGAAAAATAAGGAAATCTTCTGTTTCTGTGCGTTCTGACTATCGGTATCGACCGACACCAATATTGGTATCGATCGATACTAAGATTCTTAGTCGTGTTTCTTCCAGATGATGGTGTCGATCGACACTGAATGGGTGTCGGTTGATATTGGGTTGGTGTCGGTTGACACCAGGACTCTGTGCTCGCCAGACTGGATTGTCTTCACGAAAACTGGCATAACTTTTGATCACACCGTTAGAATGACCTCAAACCACTTCCAAATGAAAGATAATCCATTGATCTGTCTTGTATCCAAATTTGAGCTCAATCCAACGGTGGGAAATTATTCAACGGATGCCAAAAAGCTCCAGAATACTCTAATATCTCCAATTATTCTCCAAACGTGCCAAAACCTGAAAAGACTCAAAAAGACTACAAAAACACTAGAAGGACTCTGAAAACAAGACCTATATCATGGCTAAAAACGGGTTAAAACTATGATCATCAACCAACCGTCGTTGCGAAGATTATCTATGTCTAAATCTAGAATTCCAAATTTCTTTGCAAATCTAGAATTCCAAATTTCTTTGCAAATCCTATGAATTTAAACAAGCATTAGATGATCAGGTTCAATTGTTCACAAAATCCTAAACCAAATTTCTTTGTGATTAGGTCTTTTGTTCACCAAACACTAGTTCAGGAAATTAATCACACTTTCGTGCCAATTAAACAATCTAATATCAAATTCTAGGTTGCGAAGCTAGAATAAGCAGTAGTCTCAAGTCTAGGTGAAGAACTCTAATGATTTTTCTAACAATTTAATCTAATTTAACAATCCATCAAGTACCTTTGAATGACCCTAAACCTAACAGGAAATCTACTCAGACATGGTGAATGAAACAAACATCATGAATAAAATAGATTTCATAAAGTAAAATAGAGTAAGAATACAAAGAGGGTTCAAGGTTCTTCTCCCAAAACTCAGTTGCAAAAACTCTATCTCCAAGAATCAGTTTCTGCCTCCAAGAGGATGAAAAGAACTATTTATATAGCTAAAAACACGTCTAGGGCTAAATTGTAAATAAGAAAATCTTCTGGTTCTTTGAACTTGCTGAGGATCGCGCGTTCTCTCTGTCTTGGCTATCGGTATCGACCGATACCGTAAATAGTATCGATCGATAAAGGAATGCTGAGATACGTTTCTTCCAAATGTCGGTGTCGATTGACATTGTATGGGTGTCGATCGATACTGAGCTTCAGTTCCCGAACTGCTTCAGCTCGAGATGCTTCAGAAACTTCGATAAATCCAATCTAGCTCCAATTGTGCCTAATTCCTGAAAAGACTCTAAAAATACTCAAAAGACTCAATAAAAAGACTTATATCATGGTTAAAAAACAGGTAAAAACCATGATATATAAACTCCCCCAGACTTAGTCTTTGCTTGCCCTCAAGCAAACAGAAAACCAAACCAGAGAAAGAGGTTTGAAAACACAGAGACTCACCTGTTCTTGAAGCATTGCAATAACCCTTTTCCTAAGCTTTCCAGATATCACCTAACCAGTTCCGGATCTAACCACCATATACTTCTCCGTAGACATTCGCAACTTCCCAGATTCCACACATTATCTTACAGCATAAACATATTGAATCCTTCATCGCCAGTTTCATCATTGCAGCTAATGTTCAAGAGCCTTTTAGACTCTTCCTCATACGATATCATGACAAAAGAACCACCCGAATTTCACACTTTGGTATTGTTTTCCTCTCCCCATGACTTATCTCTTTTTATGTTTTCATTATTTTGGATTTAGCTTCGCATATACAAATCAAGGTTTAAGTCGCGAGTATTGATGGTGATTGCCACCGAATCCCCGGTTCCCCCCTCTCAATGTATCAAAAGGTCTTAGACGAATAATGGGGTCTCGGGAAATGTTTCTATCCCTCGCTTCAGACCTTTGTGTGATCATTCCTCATCCAAGTAGAATAATGGGATCACAGGAAGTGTTCCTAGCCCTCTACTCGGCGGAAATCATTTCATCTTTCATGCATTTTTTTTGTTTGTATCAACGTGTGTCAAGGGAGAGGTATACCATTATTTTCAAACACATGGGTTCCTTTGTCAGATATGAATGATGAATCAAGTTCAGTAAACACTAACCATATAGATGAAGTGCAAATGATTTGGCTCAGGGTTTAGAAGAAATCTGCTGGAGACATGGGAGGCTTCTAGTAGATTGGTCAGTCTTTGGATTTTTTTATTAGTCAATCTAGAACTGATTCTGTAACACTGGTCACTTAAAAGCAAAGTCAGAGCAATGGATTCAAGCAAAAGTTCATAATCTCCAACAGGTTTGACTCAATAAAACAAATTTTAACTCAAAAGTGATTGACTCTAAGAAAAACAAACACATTGTCAGTAACTACCTCCCCCAGACTTAAACAACACTGTCCCCAGTGTTATCTAGCCTAGAGATGGCAAAAGAAAACAAAAGAACAGAGTGGCTGAAAGAGTGCACAAAGGTTACCCGTATGTGATACTAGGAATCGATCGATGTTCTAACTGGTATCGAGCGATGCTTGTCGAGTATCGACCGATACCGAGAATATGTCGATCGATACAGAGACCTTTTGTCATGAAACTGATGCCCAAATCCGTGTCCAGAGAACCAAATGTTAGATCGAAGCACTGTTAGATCACTGGAACACAAGTTAGAAGCAACAAAATCATAATAGAACCACAAGTTCAACACAAATAGAGTACTAACAATGAGACCTAAGAGTTCAAACGCAAAGACAAAGAAAAGATAAGGAACAGGGAAAGAAAAACATGAAACCAAGGAAACAGAGGGTCTAATCATCTGAATCATCATCGTCGGAGACGGCGTATCGGGAGGAAGGGCTTGGTGTGGACGAATGGGCATCCGTAGAGGACATGCAGCGGCAACGAGAGACAGCGGCCCAGATGCTCTGTAAGCTCTCCACTACGTACCTATGAAAGGTGGCAGTCTCCATCGGCAAATCCAGAGGTGGAGGAAATGAAGGTGCAGGAGCGGATGCAGGTCGGCGTTGTGAACGGCGGGTCTGACTTCCAGCAAAGTCACCAGTGGGTTAACGTCAGCATCTGCCAGAGTAGAGGGGATGCGTGGCGGAGCGCGTACAAGTGTAACCGGAGCAACCGAAAGCAAGCTGGGATCTAGATCGAATCGCAGCTGGGAGGCATCGCTGTAAATAGTGGTCAGAGCCCGGTTGGGGAGCTGCGCAAAGAGCTTGTCGTCGGTCGTGGGAAGACACCAACGCCGAGTTGGCTTCAGCCAACGCATGTGTTGCATATGCTGCTCATCCATGAGAGAGCGAGTTGTGACAATCGAGCACTCTGAAGTGGAGATACCAAAATGCTCGAAGATGGGAGTGAGGAGGCTGTCGACCGACTCGGTCTTCCGTGTAGTGGCGTAGTTGCATCCGGAGAAAGGCTTGGTCTTCAGAGAGACCAAGTGGTGTGCGAAGACGGCGCCCATGTTGACTGCGAGGTTCAACTCGGGCCACTCATATCGATCCTCAGGAATGAGGTCGCCGACAGCCTTGTAGAGGAGAATCAGCTCAGAAATCTGCAACTTGTTCGGCTCCATCTTGCAGAGGAGAGTGGTGCTCCGTATGCAGACGATGCAACGAAGAGTGGGGTGGCAAACGTCCATCTGCGTGGTAGTCTTGGAGTGGTAGGTTCCAAAGACCGATGTGTCGCCAGAAAACCTGGACATCCTGAAACTAAGTAGGCAGAGCTACCTACTTGAGGTCGCGGTCGAAACCGTAGATGTCGCAGAGGTCAGGGATAGGTAGCCTGTAACGGACGCCCCAAATCAGGAAGGTCAGAGTACCCTCCAAAGCGTCACGGTGGACTTCGTCTCTGTAGTAGACGCGTGCTGTCGCAAGGAACTGGCGGACAAGGTCGAGATAGTGGTCGTACTGCCGCGTGTACAATGTCCCCAAGCCAATCTTGTCGAGCATGGCTGAGAGCTCCACGTCGATGCACAGATGGCGCATGGAGTGAAGGTCAATGAAACGCGTAGGAACCACAGCAACACGCAGCCACTCGTTGTAGAACAACGTATCATAGTCGTCCCACTCTTCGGCGATAGGCCTATAGATGCAGGCCTCACTCTTGGTCTCCTCCTTGCGGAGTGCCATCTGCGAACAAAACAAAGCCAACACAAATCACCACATCGTCACATGGATACTGTATAATGGCAGGGAGCAACTCAGCAACAAACGATACAGTCAGTTCATTACAATTCAACATCACGACTGTTTTCCATACATTGTCAGGAAACAAAATTCTAAGAAAAATCAACATGCAAATCAAGCCAATTCAATCCCATCTAGGGTGTCATCATGCCTCTAGAACTATCCAGATAGTGAAACTATGCAAGAAGGTAAACAGAGGAAGCAAAATTGAGTTTTGTCAAACCTGGCAACGAATCCATAAGTTGAGATTTTGAGCGTATTACCTTGCAGATCGAGAAAATGAATGCTAGAATGACAATGGGGATGAAATTCTGATCAGAATAGGCTTCGAAATCAATCAAATCGGTTAAGAAATGAAGAACTTGTGAGAGAAAATCATGAGTGAGCGGCGGCGTCGAGCGATTTGGAATGAGGATGAAGAAGAAAAACCCAAGGGTTTTATAGAGAAGCTTACCTGGGTGACGGGTATCGACTGATACCATAAGTGGTGTCGATCGATACTCGCGACACGATAGCACAGTGCTTCCCTGGTCGTAGTATCGATCGATACTTATGGGTGTCGATCGATTCTGCTCATCTGAACCTGGTTCACGTGAAGACACAAGACGCAAAAATTGAAAATGAGAACGAAAGAAAAGACTTATGTACTGACTCACCAGTGGGTTGCCTCCCATCAAGCGCTTGTTTAATGTCATTAGCTTGACATTGGGATCTTTTAGGTAGCTGGTGGTTCAGCTAGAGGCATTATGTGGTCGTCTGGGATAGCGGCTTTTGCCCAATAGTGTTTCACCCGCTGTCCATTAATAGTGAACTCCTTTCCCTTAGCATTCAGCAACACGACTGCGCCATGTGGGCGGACTTCCTTGATTGTGAAGGGACCTGACCAACGAGAACGCACCTTCCCAGGAAATAACTGTAAACAAGAGTTATACAGAAGTACATGGTCATTCGGTTCAAAGTGGCGAGAAAGGATCTTCTTGTCGTGATAGGCCTTAGCCCTTTCCTTGTACAACTTGGAGTTTTTATAGGCGAGGTGTTTGATCTCATCCAGCTCATTCAGTTGAACCAATCACCGTTGAGCAGCAGACTTGATATCGAAATTCATCAATTTGGTAGCCCAGGCTGCTTTGTGCTCGATTTCAATGAGAAGATGACATGCTTTCCCGTATAGCAAGTGAAACGGTGTGGTGCCAAGTGGTGTCTTGAAAGCGGTCCGGTAGGCCCAAAGTGCATCGTCGAGCTTCGTGGCCCAATCTTTCCGTGTAGCGCCAACTGTCTTCTCCAGAATCTCCTTGATCTGTTTGTTGGAGACCTCAACCTGTTCGCTCGTCTGAGGATGATAAGGTGTGGCGACGCGATGATGCACACCATATTTCCTTAGTAGCTTTTTGAAAATCTTGTTGATAAAGTGAGTGCCACCATCACTTATAACAATCCGAGGTACTCCAAATCGTGGAAAGATTATGGTCTTGAACAGCTTCATTACTACGGAAGAATCGTTGGTAGGACTAGCAATTGCTTCCACCCACTTGGAGACGTAATCCACAGCAACCAAGATGTACTTATTCTGCCGTGACGGAGTAAATGGTCCCATGAAATCGATGCCCCAGCAGTCAAAAACTTCGACTTTGAGGATGAAGTTCTGTGGCATCTCATGTCGCTTACTAATCTTCCCTCTCCTCTGGCAGACATCGCAATGTGAGATAAAAGCGTGAACATCCTTGACCAGTGTAGGCCACCAGAAACCAGCTTCAAGAACTTTGGAGACTGTCTTGAACGTGGCAAAGTTCCCAACATACTCTGATCCATGACAGTGATATAGAACCTCTGGTACCTCAGTCTCAGCGAGACATCTTCTGTAAATCCCGTCAGAGCAGTGCTTGTACAAGTAAGGTTCATCCCAAAAGAAGCGTCTGACATCCCGCATAAACTTCTTCTTCTCATATTTCTTGAGATGCTTTGGTTCATACTCTGCGGCGAGATAATTGGCTATGTCGGCATACTAAGGTTCAGCAGGAGTGGTCACAGCAGCTAGGGATTCCTCAGCAGGAAAGTGGTCTGGGTTCGAAACAGCCTTGGCAGATAACGAGTGTCGATCGACACTGTATGGGTGTCGATCGATGCTGGAGTTCTGGACACGGGGAGATTGCAAAATTTTGTGAGAGTATCGACCGACACTAGGTGAGTGTCGATCGATACTGATGTTCTGCACTGGCAGAGTCGTAGCAGGGTCATCTCGAATCCCAATTTCAATGAAATAGATTTTCTCCTCAGGTAGGGAATCGTCAATAGGCACGGTTTCATCGATTTTCATGCGCGATAGGTGATCCGCAACCCCATTTTCCACACCCTTCTTGTATTTAATCTCAATGTCAAAACCTTGGAGTAGTAGAACCCAACGGCAGAGGCGAGGTTTTAAATCCTTGTTCTGCACCAGATACTTGAGAGCAGCATTGTCGGTATGAACGGTCACCTTACTCCCAATCAGATAAGAGCGAAACTTCTCAAAGGAGAACACAACGGTGAGTAACTCTTTCTCTGTAGTGCTGTAATTCTTCTGAGCCTCATCTAATGTCCTGCTGGCATAGTAAATGACATGGAATTTCTTGTCCTTCCTCTGACCCAGAACTGATCCAACTGCGAAGTCACTTGCATCACACATAATCTCGAAAGGGAAATTCCAATCTGGTGGTTGAACAATAGGAGCAGTAACCAGTGTCTTCTTGATCTGTTCGAATGAGACAAGACACTCGGGTGTAAAATCAAAAGTGACATCCTTACAGAGAAGAGCAGTGAGTGGGCGAGCTAGCTTGGAGAAATCCTTGATGAATCGGCGATAGATACCAGCGTGACCAAAGAAACTTCGAATGTCCTTCACCGATGTTGGTGGCAGAAGGCTTGTCATAACTTGAATCTTAGCTTTGTCAACTTCGATCCCAGCCTTAGAAACTTTGTGTCCCAGAACAATGCCATCCTGAACCATAAAATGACACTTCTCCCAGTTTAGGACCAGATGTTTCTCCTCACATCTCTGTAGTACCTTGCATAAGTTGTCTAGGCACTTAAATGAAGATCCGTAAACTGAGAAGTCATCCATAAATACTTGCATGAACTCCTCAATCATATCTGAGAAAATCGACATCATACATTTCTGGAAAGTGGCTGGAGCGTTACATAACCCAAACGACATTCTCCAGTAAGCGAATGTGCCGTAGGGACATGTAAACGTCGTTTTTTCCTGATCGTCTAGATGTATCGGGATCTAGAAGAAGCCTGAGTATCCATCTAGGAAACAATAATACGGGTGACTCACCAACCTTTCCAGCATCTGATCGATGAATGGCAGCGGGAAATGATCTTTCCTAGTAGCAGCATTCAACTTCCTGTAATCTATACACATGCGGTGCCCAATGATCGTTCTCGTCGAGATCAGCTTGTCTTTCTCATTCTTCACCACAGTGAATCCTCCTTTCTTAGGTACCACATGAACCGGACTGACCCAACTGCTGTCAGAGATGGCGTAGATGATCCCTGACTCCAGAAGTTTAATTATCTCCTTTTTCACAACTTCTTTCAGATACGGGTTAAGTCTCCTCTGATGTTCGATTGAAGCTTTCGACTCGTCCTCCAGATGAATCTGATGCATGCACAGATCCAGTGATATACCTGAAATGTCATCAAGAGAATAGCCGAAAGCTTTGCGATACTTGCGCAGCTTGCTTAGCAGTAAGGCGACCTCTGCGTTGTTCAAAGAAGAATTAACAATCACAGGATAGGTGGAGTTAGGGCCAAGAAAGACATACCTCAGGTGGGCTGGAAGAGGTTTAAGGTCAACTTTAGGTGCTCTTTCCTCACTCTAGTCGCCAAACGAATCAGATCGTGTAGGAGTGACAACCAGTTCCTCGGGCAAAAATAGCTGGTGTTGATCGATGCTCTCATTGGTGTCGATCGATGCCTCAGAGTTGTTGTCAAGTATCTTGGCATACCCAGTAGCAACCTCACTGGAATTCATCTCTGTTTCAGCTGAACAAAACAGTGCTCTCTCCAACGGGTTCTCAGGGTGTAACCTCATAAAGTACTCACCCGATATATCACTGAAGGTATCGATGAAGAATGTTTGCCCATCAATGGTTGGCTTTTTCATCATCTTCTCCATGTTGAAGGTCATGATCAGATCACCAATGTTGAGGGATATCCTTCCGTTCTTGCAATCGATCAGAGCACCTGCGGTGGCGAGGAAGGGTCTTCCCAAAATTAGTGGGTCTCTCGGCTCCGCGTCATACTCCAGGACTATGAAGTCAGTTGGGACCAAACAGTCTCCGATCTTTATTGGGACGTCCTCGAGTAATCCTTCGGGAAATCGGACTAAGCGGTCAGCAAAAATTAAAGAGATTCTAGTGGGTGTGAAGTCTGTCATCCCCATTCTCTTAGCTACTGAATATGGCATGAGGTTTACACTGGAACCGAGATCGCAAAGAGAGCGTTCGAACCTTTCAGTAAGGATTGTGCAGTCCAAGACGAAACTTCCAGGGTCTGGTAGCTTTTCTGGAATCTTGTTGAGCATGATAGCACTCCCTCCTCTAGATTCACATTACTTGACACCATTCGCTTGATATACCTTCTGAAAGTTGGTGAAGTCATGATAGCATCGACGAAGGGGAGTTCAACAACCAACTTTTCTAGCATTGCCTTGCATCTGGCTTCTTCCACTTCCTTCTTAGTCTTGGTAGGAGGTCGAGGGAAAGGTATCTTAGGTACGTAAATCCTCCCAGTGTTCCCCGTAGCTTGCTTCTTCTCGATGTCTGGACTGGTATCGACCGACACTGGGTGAGTGTCGATCGATGCTAGTGGTCGTGCAATTGCCTCTGCAGATCGTTGAACAGATGTTGATCGATGTAGGTTGGTATCGACCGACACTGGGTGAGTGTCGATCGATACTGGAGTAATTCCAGGAATCTCATCGTCATCGTCTCCAGCAAGATCGACGAGCTGCTTTGTATAATAGGTTTTCTTCATTCCTGGGCTGATTTCCTTTCCACTTCTCAAGGTGATAGCGTGAACGTGCTCCCTCGGATTCACCGTCTTCCCCGGAAGGAAACCATCATGTCTCTTAATTGTTTCTGCAGTCTGAGCAACTTGAGTTTCCAGCTTCTTCTGATGAATGTTAAGAGCTTCGATTTTTCCATTCAGGTCAGTGTACAAGGCATCCATCTTCCCATTGAAATCAACAGTCATCTTCTACTGCCCCTCAAGAATCTTGCTCAAGCATGGATTCAACCTTGCTCTCCTGAGTCTTGGGAGGTGGTGCCTGGTAAGATGAATTTCCATAGGTGCAAGTGTATCCACTGTTCTGGAACGGTTTCTGAGCAAAAGAATTCGTTCCAAAATTCGTGGATTTAAAGTCAGACTTGAATCCTCCTCTCTGAGAGTTGTTAGTGAAACCGCAGTTGTACGACGAATTCTGAAATCCATTACCACCAATGTAGTTAACATCCTCTGTTTGAGATCTTTGATCTCCTCATCACCTCTAAAGGTTTCTGGAATGGTGTCCATAATGATCATTATACCAATGCGATTAGAACGCTCCCACTTCTCATAAACCACCTTATACTCATCAGTGCTGGTATCCGTAGGAGAAATAGGTTTTTCCATCGTTAATGCAAGGTCAAGATCCATACACCCAAGGAAAATTTTAACCTTACTTTTCTAATCCTTGTAGTTGGAACCAGTAAGTGTTGGAATTGAATCCAAGTTTGCAGATACTACAGTGATATTTGCTGAAAAATAAAAGAAAACAATCCTTAATTAGTAACCGAATATAATCAATAAATAAAATTAAAAATATTATACAACCCATCTTAAGATACTAAGTGCAACATTAATAACAAGTCTTTGGACGGTATTATTAATTGCTAGTGATACTCTTGTTGTAAATATCAAACACTGACAATATTGCATGATAAAAGATAAACTTTTCTTTGGACCGATTTATCTTTCACATGGTTCTTCCTAATAATTGTCACATGCTCATCATCACAGGTATGTATGTAATTTGGCCAAAATACAAACCTACATTTGGGTCGATTTAATATTGGCATGAATATACATACACATCATTTAATATTATTCATGAAAAAATATCCACGAAAGAGGCACTTTGGCGACATCTTGCATCAATCAATTCATTTCAAATATTAAACTTGCACAATTAACTTTATTTATTAATTGAAAACCTTATATTTTATTCTTGCTCAGACCATATTTCACTAAGTGGGGATCTTAATACAAGAATATTAACTTAGCAGAATGGTTGAAGAAGACTTGAATAGTTCATGAGTGCTTGGGTTCGAAACCATTTTGTGTCAACATATTTTATGCTTGCTGACACAAGCACGCGGGCCCGAAGCCCAATTTAATTTTTTTTCTTTAAAGCCACTGGGCCGAGAAGCCCAAAATTAAACCTTAATTTAATTTTAAAAAAAACGCACAGTTTATCTTTTCTTCTTCAACCTTTTGGTTTCGTTTAACCTAATAACAAGAACAGCCGCCGAGACCCTTTTTCCCCCTAGATCTGATTAATTTGCTCAAAAATTTTCGAAATAAATATCTTTTGGATCGAAAAGTTTAACACCATATGAGCATAAACTTAAGATCATATTTCTTTAATTTAAACATGTTTTTATCTAGAATAAGCATCAATCTACACATGCTTACAATTCAACCATAGATCCCAAAATTCATATTTAACAAATAAACTTTAACCAAAAATTCACGACGAACCCAGAATAGCTGAATATTTCTGTTGATGGGATGCAGATAGTTTTCTGAATTTCTTATTAGGATTGTCATGCAGACCATAACTTTATATATATAATTTCTAATTCGGTCGTTCGGCAAATTAGAAATTACTGATTTTATCCACACATAAAATTTTCATAACACTTATGTTCCATATTCTTTTATTTTAAAACAAATTGACCACATAAGTTTTGAGTATTTTAAATAATGACTTTAACACATTAGTTATATATATGTGACCCTAAATAATTCTTACAATGGTCTTTCTTTTTTTAAAGGACACAATACATATTCTTCTACAAGTTTAACTTAACTAAATCATATAGATTAAATTAAATAAACCCTAACAATGGCCTCCTGCCTCAACCTCGGCGGTGCAAAATGCATATAAGAAGCAGAAAATGAACATAGTTACAAGGAATATCGTAAGAAAAATTATTTCAATTATTGATCCAGTCGAGACATTGGATACTCTATTCTTGTCTGCGGATCCCCACTCTTGCTTGCAACTTACGCAAGGCAAACATTGGAAAAAGAAGAGCGACAATAAAGTACATGCTATGATCCGATGAATGAGAAGTCTCGTGATATGAACGCTTCTTCAACTATTTCACGGTGGATCACTTAAGTTTCTAAGTCTCCGTTAAGAGCGAGAGAAAGAAGTCCTTATAGTGTTATACTATACAAATTCTGATTCGTATATCACTAAGATTTGCCTCTCACGATACAATGGTAGATTTGTTTTGGTCCGAATAATTGATTTGGCTTTTATCTCCGACATTTTGAGTTTGAACAAGTCTTTATGTCCACTGTAGGCGTAGAACAACTACATCTCCACTGATGCCCTGTCTATTAACTTGTTGACTACGAAAAAATTATGAAGTAATATCTTTTTATTTTTTGATGAATGTTAAATTTTATTTAACACAAAAACCATACAATATATGCATCCTTAGTTCAAAGTTTGTTGTTTGTTTTATCAAAAAAAGAGCAGACAAAAAAAATAGAGCAAGACTAAAAACAGAGCCTGCCAAAACCATAGGTCAAGAACGGCTAAACCCTTGTTCAGAACCATTCCCGCAAGCCGTCACTGTACCTTCCCTGGCGAAGTAGAGTGGAGAGACGGTTACAGACAGTGCAGTCAACATCCTTATAAGCCGAGCTTGGTCTTTTGGTTCTTCACCATGTCTTCTTTGATTTCTTTCTCTCCATAGCGTGTAAATAGCCATTTGGAAAGGGTAGCGAAGGAGGAATCGATAAGTGTTAAGACTATGGGCTTCCAACTCAAAACCAATTGGCAATGAGTGGAGTGGCCCATATATCTTATATATTAGTTAAGATCCCTTCCAACTTCCGATGTGGGATATTAATCCCTAATACGCCCCCTCGAGATGATGGCTCCTTTGACCATTAATCTCGATATGTTTGGGCTTGGATCGATGGTTTTCGGGCCTGATCGATAATTGGACCAACTTTGGTCAGATCGGGTTGGATTGTATGGATCGGGCTCTGATACCATGTTAAGACTATGGGCTTCCAACTCAAAACTAATTGGCAATGAGTGGAGTGACCCATATATCTTATATATTAGTTAAGATCCCTTCCAACTTCCGATGTGGGATATTAATCCCTAATAATGAGTGTTGTTGAGAGTAGAAGCCTTGAACATTGCCATGATATCTCCAAATCTGGTATTGTGCATGTTTTGAGTTATGCCCTTGGTGAGAATGAACCATATCCGAGAGGTGAAAGTACAGGAAAAGAAAAGATGATCTCGCGACTCCAAGGTGTTGTTGCAGAACACGCATCCCGTATTGCCGTCTCTATTCCAAGATATGGAGTAATATTAGTTTGAAAAAAGATTTAAAAAAAAAAAGATAACGCAAAGTCAAATGATAAAGGAACTACAACAGCAATACATATAGGATAGGTGGAGCAATAAGAGAGCTATATCATATGGTCAGCATGAAAGATGTACATGATGTGGTACCCTACCAAACGCAGCGTTTCGTCGTCTTTGAAATCGTTAAGACTTCAGACACACGACACATTCTAGCTTTCGCGTAAATAGATAAAGGAAACAACTCGATGATTTCACTGTCAAGCCCTCGCTACAATTGCTCGATCTCTGTATCGACGGATAAAGTAATTGACGCAGTAAAATGCTATGAACGCGATGCTCCCAAACTGCAAACACAATTATTCCCTCGTTTCTTCTGAAGTATCACCTGATGCAAATTTTAACATCTCTTCTCGCTTTGTAATAAAAGACATAGGCCCTATTCGTTTGGGGGTCGCTGGCGACTGCGACCACGACTGTGATTTCTAAATCGTTGTTTGTTGTTCGTTTAGCAATCGTGCGACCGGTCACTGTGTTGTTCGTTTTACTATCGCTGCGACTAATTTTGAAATTTTGAAATTATTTTTCTCTTA
Organism: Crucihimalaya himalaica; assembly: GCA_004349715.1. Lineage (NCBI taxonomy): Eukaryota > Viridiplantae > Streptophyta > Magnoliopsida > Brassicales > Brassicaceae > Crucihimalaya > Crucihimalaya himalaica. Next base: position 691,633 of record SMJT01000074.1, on the reverse strand, counting down.
AATGAAAAAATGTGATTTGTTTATAAGTTATCAATATTTTTTTTATCATTAATATATATATATATATATATATATAAATATATAAATTTTTGTAAAAAATTTATAAGCTAAATGTGATAAATAAAGTCATAATTTTTTTTTTTATCGATGTTACCTCATTGTTTTTCAAGAAAGTGACTTCCTTTGTATCTGAATTTGGGTCTTTGATGTAAAACAGGATCAATTTGTCGTTGCGATTATCAGTATCAATTATCTTCTTGTGTTTTGTGCTTTTATTCAATGGATCTTTTCCATAGAGTAACTAACTAGTAATTGTAATAGAAGGAGGAAAGTAAAAAGCTAAGCTACCACATATCATTTGATTAAATATACATTTGTTTCAAGAACAACAACAAAAAGACATCTTCCTGGATCTGAAGCCATAACATTCCAATATCTATGATCTATTCTATAGGCGGAGACAACTCAACAAGGTTACAACAAGTAAGATGGTTCCATGTGAATCTTCCGACCGTTGAAGCTGATCCTGCTAAGTTTCACCTGACACCAAACTAACTTCTCAGTAGTAAGTTTCGACATGTTAATCACTCTTGAAACCAGTCTCAGCTCATCACTCATCCTTCACACCAACACTACTCTTTGACTCATTCTTCTTTAACTTCTTCACTATACAGCTTTGGCTTCTTAGTATTTGCTCTAGCTTCTTCTCCTTCTGCATTAGGGCAAGAACAGGTTCTTGAGTGAATATCAAATAGAGAAGTGGCGTTCACGTCTTTTTCGTAGGTTCTAGGTACATTTTCACGCACCACCGTGTTTGGCTTTAAACAAGTGCAATGACTCTTGCATTTTCCTAGTTGCTAATATATTAGATTTTTAGAGAAGTGAGAGCTCTAATGAAAAGCCAGATTTAGGTATGTAAACTTCTCTAGTAACCAATGTTTTCACTTTTGGTTCTCTGCATTTGAAAAGAATGAGAGCATCTAATTATACAGTGAACTATTGCGGGGGAAATATCTTGACCGACCTTTCGGATGCTGAAAATTGCATGGTGACAACGTGAGTGGTCAATCCAACACATGTAGTTTCCGTCTATGAGATTGTTCTTGAAGTCACCAGCCTCCATGGCTTCTAATGGGACTTTTGTGAAGGTTACTAAGTCTATAATTGCAAGATGGAGCGTCACATGTTACATTAAGTAAAACAAACTTTTTCTGGAAAATTCAAATCTCAGAATACATTAATTACATTCTATATACTTTTTTGTTGTTAGCATACCTTGAAAAAATGTACAAGATATTCGAAAGATGCTAATTAAAAACTGTACAAGATCGTAGATGGAATTTTTGATATGAGTAGGCTTCTGTTTACTTTAGTTATGTTACAGACTTTGAATGAACACTGGAAACTTAATGTTTAAACCAAACTATGGAAACCTTTCTCCGGCCGGTTTCAGAGACAGATTTGCACGACAGACCGGACATGTGGACATAGAAGAGAGCCACACATCGATGCAATTAGCATGGAAAGTGTGGCTACAAGGAGGCATCCAACGAAGTGTTTCTTGATCCTCAAACTCACTCAGACAAATTTCACATTCTACTCCGCCTTTGCCTATCTTGAGCTCTTTAGCATCTGAATAAAGGAAAGATGGAAATGACTCAATGACTTCCTTCTCGAGCCCACGCCTCGCTCTACTATGCAATACTTCATGACGTGTCGCCTCAATCTCTGCACTATAGAATGTTTTGTGCAAGCAACAAGCGACAATGCTTAAAGAGATAAACGTTGCAAGCAAAATGATTGCAATTATCAATTCCGTCGAGAACTTGGTTTGTCTTTTGCGGTCTGCGGATTCCGACTCTAGCTGGCAGGTTACGTAAGGCAAAAACTGTAAAAAGATGAGTGACAATAAAACACTTGCTACGAGCCGATGGATGAGATCTCTCATGATGTTAACCGCCTTTTGCTATCTCACGGGTGGATCACTTGAGCTCCATGTCTCCGTTTAGAGCTAGAGGTAGAGAATAAGAATAAGTCGTCGTTGTACTATACAAATTCTGATTCGTAGATCAATAAGATATGTTCGTCACGACACTATATATTGACATTGTATTACTACTATGCTATTTAGATTTGTTTTGGTCCGAATGATTGGTCTGGCTTTTTCCTTTAAAGTTTTGACTTTGAAAAAGTCTTTACGTTCACTCTAGACGTAGAATAAGTACAACTCGACCCGTCTCCTCTCTTGTTAACTTATTGAATACGCAACGAGACTTTTCGGACAGTTTTGACCTAATCTTGCTTGTAGACATTTGAAATTCGAAGACTGAAACAAAAGAGAGAGAGAGAGAGAGTGTTTACGTCCTCAATGGGATGCGGACCAATAAGATTTATGTAATTCATGTTAGATAACCATCGATATGATTAACTAATTAACGATATGGTCGTTATGATTGAAATTCCAATTTCTTGATCATATACCAATTCTATTGAAACGTAGGTATTGATATCGTACGTGTGATTTGGGGACTATAATCTTGTCCAACCAAATAAACCATCGGATTAATCCCATGATGGACTAGCATGTAGAGAAAGCTTGGTCCGCGGAACAACTTCTTTTGTCAGTCTCAGCTTCTACAATGTTCATAACGTTGTTCCAAGTGAAAATAAAACTGAAAACTGAATGGTTATACGTATGTTTCAAGTGGCAAAAGCCGTTCTTATCATTTTAGATGCCATAAACCATTAAGAAAAAATATAATCCGTTTTTATACATAGTTTCTAGAGTAAAATTTTTGTAGATACCACCAGAAGATATTTATATAAGGTGGGATGGGGAGGAGAGTGGGGTAGCTTTAAACATTGGACATGGAAGTGGATCTTTCCGTGGCAACCGAAGAAGCCAACTCCATGGTGGTAGATCATATACCAAGAAGAGAACTTGTACCACCACCAACACAACAGAATGGTGGTGGTAGTGGCCGGAGAACTTCCTCTGATGATATTGAATTGTTTAACACAGACTCGCTTGTGAAGGGGGGAAGTCTGTTTTATCTGTCATGTACCAATTAAGCTCAATGGCTGTTCTAACATCAAAGTTTTGTTTTAGGTGGAGAGAGTTTTCGATTCTACGCATCCTGATCCATTCGAGCTCGATAAGGCCAAGAAAATGCTCAAGGTTTGAGATTAATACCTATCGTGAGTTGTAAAATGTTGTGATCAGAGAATAATTACACAAGTTTGTGATGCAGGAACATGAACAAGCACTCATTGCTGCCATTGCAAGGAGACCTTAAGAAATTATGAGCTAAACCTCTGGAACATTTTGGTTACAAAAATATTATATAGTTCTCACTATTCACAGTCGGCACAAAAATGTGCTTGAGGCAATAGGCCAATACACGTACACTACTGTTTCATATTCTCTAAACAATTTCTTATATCAGTCGATCATATGATTTAAAAACTCAATCCTATATAAAACTCTATTTATTTTTCTAATTCTCGGGTATGGGCTAGAAATGTATGGTTGTGCTTCTTCATATTTTGGTGTAACATTTCGTGTGATATTTACGTAGAGGCTTCAAATGAAGTTACAGTAACTATACTTTGCTATGTGTTTATTGCATAAAGTTCTACTAGATGTTCTATCTTCGTAGAGATCATCATCAGATGATCAACGATGACAGAAAGAGCACTAGTAGTTTGTGATCAATACCGAAATGTGTGAGTACATAAATGTGACAGTGGTGGTTTGACTTTGTTTCAACTTTGGTTTCTTTTACTCAAACTTTAGACTTTTGTAACTTTAAAACAGACCTATAAAATTTAAAATTGAATGTAATTTCGACTCCTTTTCGTTTCATATTTCGATTCTGGATTTTTAGACTTGGGCGGCGTTGTAATATTGTCATTTAACACATTCCATAACCATATGTATGTTATCTTAGTACTAAACAACTGCTAAACATTGATTGGGCCTAGAGCGTCCGGCCCATGTGTACAACATAAATACTCATGCAGTTGTAAGAAACCAGCACGTTGTTCGAAACCAGGAGCTTAACACGACACGATGTGCTAACAAAACATTGTCCCACATCGGTTACACTTGAAACAATGACTAAGGAAGCAGGAGTATAAATACAGAAGTGGACGGTACTAAATAATTACTTACCTGGACGGGGTCAACTCGTGATCAGGCAGACGAGTGGCCTAGGCTAGTGACCGGCATTGCACTTAGTTCGGGGTGCTTAGAGTATGGTGAACCATTAGGGGTTCTTAATTTGGGGTTCTTAACATTATTTAATTATTATCTTATATACATACAATATTATCAACCTTTTTTTTCTTTTAAAAACCTTTCTAATATTTAATTATTATTTTATATACATACATTCTTAACAACTCAATTTCTCTCTCTTCATTGAAAACTCCACCACGAAAGTTTCTTAAATATCAAATTTAAGAACTTCTTTCTCTTCTTTTAAAAACCCCTCTAATATTTAATTATTATCTTATATACATACAATCTTAACAATCTCTTTCCTCTCTCTTCTTTTACAAACTTTTTAATATTTAATTATTATTTTATATACTTATAATCTTAAGAACCCCAAATTAAGAACCCCTAAGGGGTTCACCATTGTGGATGCTCTTAGCTTAAGGTCTGCCCATGAGGCAGAGCCTACATCATTATTTGTGGCAGAGGGGGTTTGCGTTCGCGCAGTCTCCACCATATTTTATCAGTCTTATGTTTTTTCAAGTTTGTTGTTGGTACACAAAACAATTGTTTGCATGCTCGTAAAATCTAAAACATAAAAGTTATAATTTAAAACATAAAAGTCACAATCTCGATTCTAAGTATATGTTTAATTATTAAATTTTAGTTATGATGAGTTCCTATGATGTTGTTTGCCAGTCGTCAACTTTCAACAATTTAACTGTGTGATTTCTGAGTCTTTGTCTTCTTTATCTTTGCTACAAACTTTTGTCTTTCTAAACAACAATATCTTCAGCCCATTTTCAAAGTGCATCCTCTGGAGTTTTGAATCACTTCAAATCTTGCTTCACACCAATATTCTCAATCACTTCAAAGCTTGCTTCTCACCAATATTCTCATATCCAGAGAATTTCAAACTTTAATATTTTTTTGTAAGAACTTGAGACGTTAATTTGAGTATTAATTAATACTTTAATATTATTTCGATAGATTTATGTCCTAAAATATATCCTCTAGAAGAAAAAACAATCCGTTCTATGTTACAAATATTTTCTAATAATATTTTTTTAATAAATATTTTCAAATACTTTTATTGATTCAATGTTAAGTTTGTATATATCACATTAAAAATTGAAAAATAATTAAAATAGAGGAGAAATGCAATTATTTTCTCTTAATATTTTCGTAAAGAACTCATATCACTTGTTTTCGTATCATTGCTTCAATTTTTCTTTATAATAAAAAAAAATATTTTTGCAATTAGATTATATTAAAAATATTAATGTAATATTAGATATGCTATAAACGGCTTAAGAATCTAGTAAATTCGTTGTTATTCACTGGAAATTTCTGACCAAAATAGTGCAAGTAATCTAAACTTTAGAGAATGATTTTCACCATAATAGTTTCATCTTATTGATAGATATCTTAATAAATACTTCTGAGTATTACATCTCTTTATCATAACTTTTTGTAAAATATATCACGTTTATGTTATCATTAAGAAATACTTTTCAAATGATTTTACATGTTGTATATGTTTAACATTCATGTCTTTTTAGTTTATATACCCTTTTATTAGAATTATTTAATTTTATTGTTATCATAAACTTTCTAATTATTTCATTTTGTACATCATATTTAGTTTGAAATGAGATTGTATATATTTATGAATCTTAATATACCCTTTTTATATATAATCAAGGAGAAAGAGGATAATGATTTGGCAAAAATATATGAAATGTATTATTTGAAATGTTTTGATTAGGTACACATTTTAAATGAGGTGTCAGTTTTACAAAGTTTAAAAAAGCTGAGATGTCAACAATGAAAAGACTTAAGAAATTTTATTGTATTGATTATTAAAAAATAGATAGGATTTGTGTGCCTAAAAGCACTTATTTTATACTATGAATCAATAAATTTAATGTTGCTTCCGAGTATAAAAAAACAAAATTTTCACAATTCTTGATGCGTGGAATTAAAATAAAATCTATGTAAAAGGACATAAGCGACAAAAAGGGTAAACATAATTCAAAATTAAGAACAATTTTCACAATCAAAGATGCATGAAACACACTAATTATTAATTAATACGAAAAAAAACAAGTGAGACGTGTGTATTAAAAAGGTGCAATATAAACATATTTACGTTATTATTCATTGTCCTATACTAATTTTGTACGCAAATCAATTGTGGGCAGTAAAACTCTTATCTCTAAAGAATAACAGAGATTCTTGTAATATTTCCCATTGACGAAACATTTTTTCGAATTTCAGTTAGATGATGTATATAGAAAATTATCAAATAGAAAATGAGTTAAGAAAACGTAAAAAATGGAGTACGTGCATAGAAAAAAATCATAAGAGTGAAATATGTTTGAAAAAACATTGAAATTGAATCCATGCGAAACAGTTAGTCTTATAGATGCTGACCACTACATCGACTCTCATCACTACGTCTAATTATAACACTTAAAATTCGCCTCTAGTTTTCTTACATAACACAAATGCCGTTCACGAATGTTTAATTTTTTTCTTAGTTGGCACGTACGCCTTGTAAGTGACTCGCCACTAAACTTTAACACGTCGGGCTTGAGTTAGTAATTTGACCAAAAAAATGGGACCATGTTCTAGCTAGATATCATCTTTATTAACCTGACATTAAATGTTTCGATATAATTCAGTTGGAGGTTTTTTGGTTTGGGGTTTGGTTAGATATTCCAAAATCTGCACTTAGGTTATTCGATCCAAAAAAATACTTATATATCAACACGATATTACTCACAAATGCAAATTCAAAGGTGAGAAGCGATTAGGGAACTACATCAGCACGACAAATAGGACACGTAGAACGATAAGAGAGCCAGATATCTACACAGTCAGCATGAAAAACATGTACACAAGGTGGTACCAAACGCAGCGTTTCATCGTCTTTAAATTCATTTAGACACACGACACATTCTAGCTCGCCTATACCTGGCTCAATCCCTCTAGCTTCCTTGTATATAAATGAAGGAAACGACCCGATGGCCTCAGCGTCAAGCCCTCGCGGTGGTCTCCTCAGACTCAACTCAGCTTCCGCTGTGTCCCTGGTGGGGGCAGCCCGGTCTCTACATCGCCGGATGTAGTAATTAATGCAGTAAAACGCTATGAACCCGATGCTCGCAAACGCAAAGACGATTGTTCCTTCGTTTCTTTTGAAGTATGACATGTTTCGGATTTTAACATCTTCATGTGCTTTGTAATGGGAGATAGAGAGAGAAGAAGAAGAAAAAGAGAAGTGGCGTTCACGTCTTCTACGTAGTTTCTAGGTAATTTCCACGCGCCACTGTGCTTCTTCGTGTTTTATAATAAACAAGTGCAATGACTCTTGAACTTTCCTGGTTGGAAATATTTTAGTTTCTTAATTAATTAGACTAAACTAATTTGACGGAATCTAAATGTGATTTGTTAGTTTTGAGATATGGTATACTAGAACCGATCAAACTGAACAACAAAGTCGAAATGTCTTTGCTATATTATGTCGGTATGTGTTTATGTATTTTAACATAAAAATATGTGTACCAATGTACGTGTCTTTATTCGTAGCCAGGCATGTATAATTTTTAATAGGTACAAATATTAAACAAATTTTATTTGGCATTTACAATTTCTACTGGTTTTATACTACAATAAAATAAATTAGATTTGATTTCGCAGTATACCGCGATTGTTTTTTTATTTTTTATTTTCTATATTGTATTTTTATTTCTTTGATTTAATTTGAAGTTGTTAAATTTTTTGTATTAAGTACATAGCATGAAAATTTTAGTGGGTTGATTGTTTTGTTAATTTTTTTTTAGCGGTATGAGTTTAATTTGATTAAGGTAGTTTAATTGTAATAATCGTGAACAACATCGGGTTTAAAACGATATTATAGGTAAACCGTGATACCTTGGCCCAGCTCAATCGAACACCGAAATCAAGCCCCTCCACCTCAACCACCGCCTCAATCGTCTTCACTTCGTCCTCCCAAAACCCAACTACGAGCCAACGCTTTTGCTGCCTAATGGAATGTTTACACAGCTGACGAAGATTGACTTCCCTTCCTTTGACGGTACCAAGATCAATGACTGGATTTATAGATGTGAACAGTTTTTCATGCTCTCTTTGCTTCACTTCATCTCGAAGACAAGGCTATGCAATGGAACCACAACTATATCCGTAAAAGATGTGGTAGTTATCCTCTCTGACTAGAATAGGTTTGGTGATTCTATTAAGGTTTACCTGGATAAATTCGAATGTGCTCTTACAAGGCTGTCTTTACCAACGTCGAATGCACTTAGCAATTTTCTGGCAAACATGAGTCCACACCTAACTCTACATGTAAGGCAATTCCCTGCCAAAACGATTTCCAAAGCAGCCCGCTATGCCAAATTACACGAGACTTACCTCCTTCAAACACCACCCAAACAGTCATAGTAACACACCACTGTTACCCACACTAGCTTCAAACGTAAACCTCTACCAAAATTCAACACGTCCAGACCAAGCTCCAGAGAATAAGCAAGCACAAAAAGTTTCTTTTGAGGAGATGCAAGAAAGGAAAACCAAAGGATTGTGTATGATTTGTGGAGAACAATTCACTCCGGGTCACCACCTGAAACATAAGAAAGGTTAGTTATTCTATATGGAAGGTGAAGTGGAGGAAGTTGAAGGAATAGAACTTAAGGAAGCAAGCGAGGAAAATGATGGTAAATTCCCCACTATCTCAGTTTATGCTTTGAATGGTTCAACTGCGTTTGATTGTATGCGTGTGGTAGGCCAAAGTGACAAGAGAAAGCTGAACATACTAATTGATCCAGGGAGTACTCACAATTTCCATGATCTAAGTGTTGCCAAGATATTAGGTTGTAAGCTGGTTCCGATCAAGCCAATGTCAGTTATTGTAGCTACTGGTAATTTGATCACTAAGTATAAATGTGATGCATTTACTTGGAAAATGCAGGGTTACGATTTCACAGCTGAGATACGGACTCTACCATTAGACTGTAGTGATTTGGTGCTTGGAGTACAGTGGCTCACAACTTTCGGACCCATTTTGTGGGATTTCTCGAATCTACGTATAAAATTCGCTAGTGGAAGATTGAAGCATGTGTTGCGAGGAGTCACATCTTTGGGTTGCAAAACAATTAAAAGTAGTGGTTTGAATAAGCTTCTGTTACAGGGGCCTCAATGGAATAAACACCCTCCAGGACACAAAACTTATGCTACAACATTTCATCCTTGAGGCCAAGGATGTTCTGAAGGGGGAGTATTGTTATAGAATTTCTAATATTTAATTATGCAATTTGATATCATTAATTTCCTCTCGGTTTAGTGTCTTGCTAACTGCTTTAATTATGCAACTTAGGTTTTCACTTTATGCATCTATATATTGTAGTCTGCTGCTTAAGAAAAAGCAATCAATAAAAATAATATTCATCTTCGTTAATCCCTTCTTCTCTTACAAGTCTGCTACACGACTCCATCGTTATCATCACGAGCCCAAGATTTTCGAGTTGATCTTTCTATTCTTTGATCATCTTCTAGACTTGTGGTATCCTCTTTCTTCGAATTCAAAGAGAATTTCTAGATTGGGAACTTATCTTGATTCTCCTGTCTCACAAGACCATGAAAAAGCTAAGAATTCAAACCGACGACACAAATATATAAGTCTCTTCCTTATCATAACCATTCAACATTCAGACTTTTGAGATCGATTAAAACCACACAAGCAAGATAAAAAGAGAGAGATATACAGAACTCGAATTGTCAAATGTGAGTACCCAGAACTCCTAAATGTGAGTACACAAGCATTTTCAAAGAAAAAATAAACAATTGAGTTCCCAAATGTGAGTACCCAGAACTCAAAAGAATCCATTCTTGCAAAATAAAACAGTAGAGAACGAAATAGGAAAAGAGAAAAAGAGACCTAATCGAGGTTTAAATTTGAAAGATCTGTGATAGGCTTTGAGATCGAGATCGAAACAAAAGATTGTTGTCGACGATGAAGAAAGCTTTTGGGTAGGGAAAAAAGAGTGTCGAAGTATATGAGTTTCTAATTTTATGAGTTTCTAATTTTACGCCAAATTATTGAACCCAATATTTTAAGGCTATGAGCATGCCCATTGTCCACATGGTCTAGACCATTTTTTCCACGGACCAAATTGGTTAGCCCATTAAGACCATATTATTTTTAGGCGTGACCATACCCCATTCGTGATGACTTGGACTGTAGTTTTCTAGGATTAGCTGGGTACTTCCGAAAATTTGTGGAGGGATTTGCAAGTATGGCTAAACCGTGGACGCAATTGAAGTGTAAGGATACAAAGTTTGAGTGGACAGAAGCTTATGAGAAGAGTTTTGAAAAGTTAAAGAAGCATTTAACTCAGATGCTTGTGTTGGTATTACAAAAGGTTGAAGTACCTTATGTTTTGTATACAGATGCATCGGGAATCAGTATATGATGCGTACTTATGCAAGAAGGTAAAGTTATTTCGTATGCATCGAGACTATTACGAAAGATGAAACCTTTTATCCTACTCACGACTTGGAGTTAGATGTAATGGTTTTGGCGCTTAAAGTTTGTAGAGCCTACTTGTACGAGGAGAAGGTCCAAGTATTTACGGATCATAGGAGTTTGAAGTATATATTCACTCAGGAAGATCTAAATTTAAGACAGAGGAGATGGGTTGAATTGCTTGCAGATTATGATTTGGATATTGCTTACCATGCGGGAAAAGCTAATTAGGTAGTAGATGCACTAAGTAGGAGAAGAAGTGATGTGCATGGAACAAAAGAAGTGGAGGAGATTGTTTCCACTTTATCAAGTCTTAAAATTTTTGAAGTCTCTATTGATGATGATGTAATGGGCTTGAAACGGTAAACCAAGATAATGTATTATGGAGAATTCTTGAGGTACAAAAGAAAGATGTTGACCTAAGCAAATCAAAGGAAACTAAAGTTGGGGGTTACCAAACCATAGAAAATGGAACATTCATTTTCAAAGGTCGAGTGTGCGTACCAGGTAGCCCTGAGATTATTATACGGTATCCGCGGATATCCGGATCCGTATCCGTGATCCGATTCAAAAAAACGGATATCCGGGGTTTCCGGATATGGATCTGGATACTAAATGTTAGAATCCGCCGAATACGGATACTAAAAAAAATTAACACAGGAAATCCGTATCCGTTATTAACCATTGGGTCATGGGTTTTTAACTTTTTATAAACACAAAATAAGCCCAGTAGCCCACAATGAAGCCCAAATGTAATGTTCACTCAATCACTCACACACACTCAGTCTCAGTGTCTCACACTCATCACGATATCACCGATTCACCATCGATCGCGATTTGGGATTTTCTTCAAACGGTGATAGCATTTGCTTATGATTTCAGCTTTTTGTCTCACAGAGGTATATATTATCTAATCTCTATTCTCTAATCTCTAATCTCTCTCTCTCTCTCTATCTCTCTCAATCGTCTGAATTTTGTCTTTGTGGGTCTGAATTTTGTTTTTGTGGGTTTGAATTTTGTCTTCTATTTTAAATGCACTTGTCCGATAGGATTGAATAATTGTTAGATCGGGAGGTTCGTTCTATTTCTTCTGTTGTGTTTATTGTGGCTTAGATCGATTCTGGTTTAGATCGATTCTGATTTTGTTATCATCTTTAGATCGATTTTGGTTTCTCTGATCCATCATCATCATCCAATTGAAATCGTTTCTATTGCACTAAATATATGATCTTGAGCCAATGAAGTTGAAGCTTCTAAAAGCGTATCCATTATTTAATGTTCTGGATTCCTCTCTTAGAGTTCTGAAACTAGTTAATATGGATGCTTTTCACTTTCTTTGATAGATGGTGATGGTCCTGCTTCTTTGTTCATGGTACTTGAGCTATATTGCAAGAAGTTAGCTAAATATTAGTATTGTTAGGCAATGAAGTTGCAACATTTAAATGTAGAAGAATTAAATGTAGAAGAATTGTTTAATGAGATTGAGAATATCGAATCAGGTATTGTGTTGTTTCTTATCTTCTACTTGACTACTTGTATGCATTTTTGAGAGTTTTCAAAATACTAATGAAGTAACGATTGCCTACTTGTTTTCTCTACAAAGGTGAACACCCTAGGTATTCAGTCATGATATTCAAATATGAATCAGGTATTGCTCATTGAAATTAGTAGTTGCTTCCAAATCTATAATCTGGTTTTTGGTAATGAAAATGTTATAATGTTATAATCAGTCATGATAATGTTATAATCTAGTTTTGCTCATTGAAATCAGTCATGATAATGTTATAATCTAGTCCCATTATGTTTCATTTTCCATTACTAATCTTTGGTTTTTGGTTTACCTTTGTGTAGATGCTCAGTTACCACCATGAAGTTTCATGCTCAGTTACTAATCTCTTGTTTTTGGTGTTCTTATATCTATGTCTTGTTCATTTTTTTACTTTACTCTCTATCTCTTTGACTTTGAGGATGTATTGTTTTTGTGTTAGACTTTTGTTGTGTATCTTGATAGACTTTTGTTGTGTATCTTGATACAAGTTGTTATTGGCCTTCACGTTGTTTGCTTATGTCATCTTGTCCCATTCATTAACTTAAGTACACAATATGATTTGCGTTTGAGCTTGTATCAGGTAAAGTCTACTCATCTTAATTTGATCACTTTTCTTAAAATCATGTGGATACATCTTCTAAAATTGGGTACAGAATCGTAACAAGGGAGATTGGTGGTTTACTGGTTTGCATTATAAATTTGGTATTTGAATCCGGATACGGATATCCGCTTTTGCGGATACGGATACGGATAGTAAATCTATGTATCCGACGGATACGGATACGGATACGGATACCCCAAAAACTCGGATATCCGTATCCGTTACAGGGCTAGTACCAGGTAATAAAGATCTAAAGGAAGAAACTTTGAAGCAAGCGCATTAGTCGGGCTTTGCCATTCATCCAGGTTCTAGCAAGATTTATTGGGATTTGAAGATGTATTATCATTGGAGTAAAATGAAGCGAGAAGTTGCAGATTCGGTAGCAAAGTGCACGACTTGTCAATTGGTAAAAGTTGAACATTGAGTTCCAAGTGGTGATTCGGTATCAAGTTTTATGATTTTTAGTGAATAAGAAGAAGGGTGAGAATAGTTCAAGTAGTGTATTTGGTGAGACTTTTCCTGTCAGATCTGGAGGACCCAGATCGAGATCTTTATTGTTCTGAATAGATCTCGTTACCAAGAATTCATAGCAGTTCACGGTTCTTCAATCAGAAGTAAACTCAAATCGAAAATCGAGTTGAAAGTTAGCAAAAAATTATTTTCAGAATTCGTAAATTAAATAAGTATTATAAAACAGTTTCAGTTTCAAGTTGGCCTTTAGGAGAAGGGATTCCGACCATACCAGATCTACGGTGGTTCCTGATAGAGGGAGTGTTGAGGATGCCGCCTCAGTCGTCTAACTCGCCGGAAAAGGTAAATCCAGGCCACCACGTGGATGGCTTGTTGAGAAAGAATCATCAGCTGCTGTCAAAAAACAGAAACCTAATATGTTCTTGTGTTGCAAGTTTCAGATCTTAGCAAGCCGATTCCAACCCTTTTTCTTCCAGTTCTTGTGTCTAACCAAAGTCAGGTGAAGGTGTGATCTGCGTAGATGCGATTACATGTTCTATTCTTTATGCTTCATGATTCACATACATAGGATTAGACTTGCTTGCGAACTAGTGATAAGTTGTTAACTAATATTAATGATTAATGATTGTTTAAATGTTATAAGTTGATTGAAATAATGTCATAGAAATGATAAGTTATAATATGATATTTTTATGTGGAATTGGGATTACCATCTTTGGATGATGAATAGGGGAAATGGTCTACATTGAATTGACGGGTTCTTTGTACCTTAATAATTGGCTGACCAGTCCAGTTGAACAAGATAGGTTTAAATGTCATGAGAGATGATCGAATCTGGTTTTGATTTGGAGATCTTGCTGATTAGCAAGAAGGAATTATGTGTGTTATAGGTTTGCATAGTGATATGGACTATATGCTTGTTGTATATATTTTTATGTAATTGACTATGTGGTTTAAAGTTAGATTTGTGTCATTGTCTTCTCCTGTGGGCGGAAAGAATACTCTCATTGAGATTTATTATTCACCCCTTCTTTTTATTTTCCTCAGGTGAGGGTGAGAATCTTGAGTAGTTGCGCAAGTCCGTCTAGTTTATGGTGAATTTCAGGAATTTGGGTTTTATTTAATTATCGTTATTTCTTATTTTTGAAGACTCGGATTTAGATATGCTTATTAGAAGGATTTCAGCTAGTTTATGAGATTATTGAGATAAGTTATCTTTAAGATTTTAAATAAAAAAAGGCTTTCTTAGAAAGTATGAAGTAATTAACTGAGTTTTAGATAAAGGTAAGTGAAAGACTTAGTAAAGCAAGTAGCACGCTGTCTCAAATGATCAGGGAGACAGGTGTTACACTGGTGATGCATGATAAGATTTTAGGATCAATTATTCAAACTACTTCAATCAATAAAGTACAACTATCTTTTTTTGTAACTCTTCCTTACATAATTCAAGAGCTCAGCACATGCATATGCGTTTATTCCAAACCAAACCTGCCTAACTGAACCGAACCGAACCGAAGTTTTGTAAGTTTGGTTTTGGATTAGGAATACTGAAAAAACTGATCGGAAGAGTTATAAAAATAATTTGGTTTTTAAATTGGTTCAGGTTTGAACTGAAAATCGAAGGCAAACTGATCTAAAAATTTACACTTTTACTTTAATTCTCAAATTCGTAATTTTTGGATAAGAGTTCAATAAGAATGCAAACTCTGGACTATATTTTTACATAGGGTTTTCAAAAAATTATCTTATTTATAATATCGAATTATGTTATTTATCAACTTGAGATCGGAAAAATTATAAATTTATAATAATTAATAATTTCATAAGTATTAATTTATAAGGATTTTATTAACTACAATACTAGTCGTGGCTGAAACAACAACACCAAGTTTAAAAGACACTAGGTAAGAACCCACGCGTGCGTGGATTTTATTTCATCTGCTTTTATTTTAAAGCTTTTATTTTATAAAAGATAAAAGTTTTGTAAATATTTAAGTGCTCTGATATATCATGGTTTTTACCCGTTTTTAGCCATGATATAAGTCCTTTTTGTTGAGTCTTTTCTCTAGTTTACTTGAGGCATTGGCTTGTTCCAGCTTCCTATCTGATGGAGTCAAGAGCCTCAAATCTTCCCATCAGATCAGTGTATAGCGAGACCATCCATCTTACCATTGAAGTCAACGGTCATCTTCTGCTGTCCCTTCAAGAACTCTGTTCAAAGGCATAGTCTCGACCTTGCTCTCAGGAGTCTTGCGGATGGTGCTCTGACTAGGATGAATTCTCCATAATTCTGGTGTTACCCACTGCTCTGAAACGGCTTCTGGATTCCCGTAATTTGCCAGAGGCTTTGAAGTTCGATTTGAACCACTCTCTGAGAATGTTGTGAAACCACCGGTTGTTATTGAATTCTGATACCCATTACCGCCTATTAGTTTAACATTCTTCAGCTCACCTTCTTCCATATAGTTCTCAACCTCTTCAGCAAAGTGAACTGCTTCGCCTGTACCCAATAGCAACTGTGAACTGAATCCAACTTTAGCTTGACCTCAGCTATTTGTATCCCATCAACACTACCATTCTTGCTTCATTTCTCTCAAAATCAGCATTCTTAGTACTGTTGCTAGAAGCCAGATTTCTCAATCACACTATAAGCCGCCTCGCAGATACCTTGTGTTGGAAATTTCCATTGCTGGGCAGCCGTCCCAAAGCCAATTGATTACCTCCAATCGATTCCTCTAAAGGAAGCCATACCTAACAACTGAACCTGCCGAGAACCATGCGTTGAGGGCAGTCCCTCTGATAAGAACGAAATCGAACCCATGCGGCCTTGAATGCCTCAGTGCTCCCAGAAAACTGGGGAAATCTTGTTCCTGAGTTCCTCTGACTCGCACATCATAGAAGTTTAATTCAGGAAAGCAGTCTTTGGTTTCCTCCAACGTGGTCAGAGAACCCGGAGGCAACTGCTTCAGCCAGGTAAGCTGCATCTGTCCAACTTAAGAGAGTTAGGGGAAGCAGCTTTACAGGAAGAGGAAGTCATTTGGGGACACTCCATTGGTATTTGCCATTACTGGGAGTGACAAGTCTCGAACCTCTCGATATGATCCATGGGATGCTCATGAGAAAGACCATGGAACGGATGCTGACCTACAGAGAGTGCTAGTAGGGGCCGGCTTCAGCTCAAAGTCGTTACCTCTGGGAGGTAGGAATACGGATCGCCAACGTGTGCATAACTGATCGGATCGGTTGTTTACTCCCCTAGCGTTCCGACGCGAATTACCTCTGAGCATATCCCAACATTCCCACGCACAGCTGGTGGGATAGCGGCATTAGGCAACGGTTGCAGGGCAATAATTTACCTTCTGGCCGCATCAATCTTTGCCCTTGGCGTCACACAGGTGACCCTCCTGATCTCTCAAAACCCCTAGCCATCACGGAGCAACACAATTGGCATTGAATTCATCTCAGGCCTTTTTCTTTTGCTTTTCGATTGTACGCTCTAAATCAGCTAGTTTCTTCGTTAGATTAGGTTGGTCAAACTGTCTTGTTTGCTTCCTCTGTCTCTCGGATGCTTGCATACACCTGAAAGACAAAGGAAAAGATGCGTATAGTAACGGAAATAAACACTACGATATCGATCGGATACCAAGGTTGTAATCGATCGCATGCATCAGCAACTTAGTTCGAAATTCTACTTCGTAATCTATATTGGTGAAATTAATGAGTCCCCGGCAACGGCCGCCAAATTTTGATATGCTCAAAACTAATACCCTAAAAGTTATCTAAGCCATCGGCTTCTAAGAACTCTTAGGGGTTCGGAACCACAAAGACTCAAGATAACACTCAATAGATTTCAGAAATAAGAACTAAGCTAAGCAGAATAGATGGAATTTAAAGTAACAAAGCCAAATAACTCAAGGAATATGATCAATTGGAGGAAGACGCATTTAGGCTAGGAAACCAACAGGCAAAATCAGAACTTTCAAAATCAAATCAATTGTCAGGAATAGATATAGCCACACTTTCAAACTTGAAACACTTGATGTAAAGCAATTCATACTGTCGTTGTGACAAATTATCTATGCAGCTAAACCCAGAACAAATTCTCAAACGATCTCCTTTTGCAAATTCATAGAATTTAAAACAAGGCATTTTAAAGACCAAGTTTCAATTGTTCACAAATCCCTAAATCAAATTCCTTTGCGAATAGGGCCTTTGCTCACCAAAACACTAGATCAGGTTTAAATCAATCACACTTCCGTGCCAACTAACAACCTAAAGTCAGATTTTAGTTCGCGAGGCTAAAATCAGCATTTAAACTCAAGTCTAGGTGAAAAGCTGCTATAGATTTCTTCCTAACAATCGATTCAGATCTAACAGTTCATCAAATACCTTAAGTAACCCTAATCCTAACAGGGGATCTACTCAGACATGATGAATGCAACAAACACAATGAATAGAATAGATATCATGATTATTATAAGAAATAAGAATAACAAAAGGTTCAAGAATTCTTCTCCAAAAATACTCGGATTTGTCGAAGAACTCTCTCTCCAGAAATCACACAGGTAAAACTCAATACAATCCGATTACCTCTACTTGAGGTTCAAAAACCTAATTATATTGTTCTAAAACGTTTTTGGAAAACATATCGCAAGATAAGGAAGCCTTCTGTAATAAACTCGGGCTTTCACACGTTCTGCGTCACGGGCATCGACCGATTGCCATAGAGTGGTATCGATCGATTGCTTGGTCTTCTGGGTCGTGGAATTCTCAAATCGAAGGGTGTCGATCGATGCTTTCACAGTGTCGATCGATGCTGAGCTTGTTCCGAACGGCGGTTTCAACTCCGGATTGCCTCAAAAGCCTCTCAAATCCTCCAATTAGCTCCATTAGCCGCCTATAACTTGAAAAGAACCTGATAAGACTCTANCTTTTTCAAGTTATAGGCGCTATGGAGCTAATTGGAGATTTGAGAGGCTTTTGAGGCAATCCGGAGTTGAAACCCCGTTCGGAGAACAAGCTCAGCATCGATCGACACTGTGAAGCATCGATCGACACCCTTCGTTGAGAGTTCCACGACCAGAAGACAAGCATGCGACCGATTACCCACTTATGGCATCGGTCGATGCCCGTGACCAGAACGTGTGACAGCCCGAGTTTTATTCAGAAGCTTTCCTTAATCTTGCGATATGTTTTCCAAAACGTTTTAGAACAATATAATTAGGTTTTTGAACCTCAGTAGAGTTATCGAATTGATTGAGTTTTACTTTTGTGATTTCTGGAGAGAGAGTTCTTCGACAATCGAGTATTTTGGAGAAGAATTCTTGAACCTTTGTTTATTCTTATTTCTTATAATATGATATCTATTCTATTCATTGTGTTTGTTGCATTCATCATGTCTGAGTAGATCCCCGTTTAGGATTAGGGTTACTTAAGGGTATTTGATGAACTGTTAGATCTGAATCGATTGTTAGGAAGAAATCTATAGAGCTTTTCACCTAGACTTGAGTTTAATACTGATTTTAGCCTCGCGAACTAAATCTGACTTTAGGTTGTTAGTTGGCACGGAAGTGTGATTGATTAACCTGATCTAGTGTTTTGGTGAGCAAAGGCCTATTCGCAAAGGAATTTGGTTTAGGGATTTTGTGAACAATTGAACTTGGACTTTAATGCTTGTTTAAAATTCTATGAAATTTGCAAAAGAATTTGGAATTCTAGGTTTAGGCATAGATAGTTTTCACAACGACAGTTGGATTGCTTTACATCAGTGTTTTCAAGTTTGAAAGTAGTGCTTAATCTATTCCTGACAATTGATTTGATTTGATAGTTCTGATTTGCCTGTTGGTTTCCTAAGCCTAAGGTCTTCCTCCATTGATCTATATTCTTGAGTTATTTGCTTTGTTATCTTTAAATTCCATCTATTCTGCTTAGCTTAGTTCTTATTTCTGAAATCTATTGAGTGTTATCTTAAGTCTTGTTGGTTTCGACCCCTAGAGTGCTATAGGGCGACTGCTTAGATACTTTTAGGGTATTAGTTTTGACATATCGAAATTTGGCGCCGTTGCCGGGGGACTCTAATTTCACCATTAGATTACGAAGTAGAATTTTCGACTAAGTGCCTGAGCATCGATGATACCCTTGGTATCGATCGATACTCGTTGTACTATTTCTCGTTACTTACGCATCTTTCCTTTGTCTTTCAGGTGTATGCAGCATCGAGAGACCAGAGGAAGCAAGAACAAGCAGTTGATCAAACCTATCTAACGAAGAACTAGCTGATTTAGAGCGTACAATCAGAAGCAAAAGAAACAGGCTGAGATGAATCATCCCAATTGTGCTTTGCTCGTGATGAGGCTGGGGTTTTTGAGAGAGTCAGGAGGGTTAACCTGTGTGACGCACAAGGGCAAAGAATTGATGCAGAGAGGTAACATTATTGCCGCCTGCACGGGTGTGACACCCCAACCAGCTGTGCGTGGGAATGTTGGGAATGCTCAGTGGTAAAATCGCGCCAAACGCTAGGGAGTACAACCGACCAGATCAGTTCTATGCCAACCGGTCTGCGATCCGTATTCCTACCTTCCAGAGGAACGACTTTGAGCTAAAGCCGACCTAACTACACTCTTGTAGGTCAGCATCCGTTCCATGGTCTTTCTCATGAGCATCCCATGGATCATATCGAGAGGTTCGAGACTTGGTCACCAGTATTCAAATACAATGGGTGTCCAATGACTTCCTCTTCTGTAAGCTCTTCCCCTACTCTCTTAGTGGAGATGCAGCTTACTGCTGAAGCAGTTGCCTCCGGGTTCTCTGACCACTTGGGGGAAACCAAGCTGCTTTCCTGAATAACTTCTATGATGATGCGAGGTCAGAGGAAACTCAGAACAAGATTTCCAGTTTTTCTCAGGGAGCAACTGAGGCATTCAAGGCCGCCTGGGTTCGATTTCGTTCTTATCAGAGGGACTGCCCCTCACCATGGGTTCTCGCAGGTTCAGTTGTTAGGTATCTTCTTTAGAGGAAACGATTGGAGGTATCAGATGGCTTTTGGACGCTGCCAGTCAATGGAAATTTCAACACAAGGTATCCCGAGGACGCTTATTGTTTGATTGAGAATCTGGCTCTAGCAACAGTAAACAGAATGCTGATTTTGAGAGAAAGAAGCAGAATGGTAGTGTTTTGATGGGATACAAAAGCTGAGGGTACAAGCTAAGTTGGATTCAGTTCACAGTCTGCTATTGGGTAAAGCAGCAGAAGCAGTTCACTTTGCTGAAGAGGTTGAGAACATCATGGAAGAAGGTGAGGCTGAAGATGTTAACTAATAGGCGGTAATGGGTATCAGAATTCATACAACCGTGGTTTTCACCAACAATTCTCAGAGAGGTGGATTCAATCTGACTTCAAACCTGCAATAACGGATCTCAGAAGCCGTTTCAAGAGCAGGTGGTACACCAGAACTTATGGAAATTCATCCTAATCAGACGCCACCATCCCAAGACTCCTGAGAGCAAGGTCGAGACTATGCTTTGAACAGATTCTTGAAGGGCAGCAAAAGATGACGCGTTGACTTCAATGGTAAGATGGATGCCTTATACACTGATCTGAATGGGAAGATTGAGGCCTGAACATCCATCAGAAGAAGCTGGAAACCCAAGTTGCTCAGACGGCAGAAAACTGTGAAGAGACAGGATGGTTTCCTACCGGTAAGACAGTGAATCCAAGGGAACATGTTCATGCTATCACATTGAAGAGTGGAACCTGAAAGACTCTAAAACTAGAGAAAAGACTCAACAAAAAGGACTTATATCATGGCTAAAAACGGGTAAAAACCATGATATATCAGAGGTCAAAGAGTCCCTTCTAAAGAGGAGATGTGGTCTCATCGCTGTAGGTCGTGCATATTTGAAAGTCGACCATCACATCAAATTCTCTGATACTAACAATGACATGATAGATCTCTCATATGGGGTAGCGTATGGAGTTGTCAACGAGGCATAACCGCATGTAGGAAGGACGCGGGTTTGTGTATCTAAGAAGCCTTGCGATGCTTTTTGGTATGATGTTGCTGGAAGCGCCAGTGTCGTACAAAGAATCTTCAAAGAAAATGTTGTCCATTGCGAGCGGAACAACAAATCTCCGGGGACATCCATCTTCCTTTGGTTTCTACGAGATCTCTCGAGGGGAACACTTCCCATAACTATCTTCTTCTCTATCTTTTCAGGGGTGTCATCACTCTCATTGAACAACTTTTAGAAGTAAGGTTGCTTCCAAATGTCTTGGTAACCCAATTCTGATGGTAGTCTCTCTATCAGCTCCATGAACTTTCGATACTTATATCCTGAGGTTGCTATTTGCGGTCTTTTCACTGCAAGTCCCGTGGGAGTAAACCGCGGCATCATTTGATGAGTAGGTTGGCGAGTTGTAGCGTTGAGTTAGTCGTCTCTTTAACCATCATACATGTTTCTGTCTCTACTCCCTTGTCCACCATCAAGATCTGACGAGCTATGCACAGGGCGGGTGAGTAGTGGACCATCTTGTTAATGCGACGGAACAATAGTTGTTGCTTTAGCATGTCCACCACGACTCCAACGGTGTTGAGGTATGGTCTTCCCAAGATTAAGGGCATGTCAAAAACCTTTGTCCATCTCGATAACTTGGAAATCCGCTGAAACCAAGCAATGTCTGACTCGTACATATACATCAGGTAGGTATCCTTGCGGCTTAGTTACCGAAGCGTCTGCAAACTTTAAGATACACAGAAGATAATCAAACTTTTCTATCCCAAGTTTCTTAGCAATAGCAAGTGACTTAAGGTTTACACTAGAACTCGTACCACACAAGGAGTCTTCAAAGTCTATTCTAAAGACCGAGCACGGGACTGAAAATTTCATGGGATCCTCGAGTTTAGGAAATCGTGCAAAACCTTATTTTCCTTCATAAGCCTTTTTTTTTTAGATTATCCGATCCCTTTCCTACCGTCATGACACACTTAAAGGATTCTTTTATGCCATGTAAGCTTGCTTTTGCTTCATCAAACGTCATTCCTTCAGCCGTTTTGCCAAGCACCTTCTTAAATTTATCCATCTTCCCACTAGCTATCACTTTGTCCATATATCGAGGATAGGGAACTCTAGGCTTGTTTATACGCGGGGGTTTTGATCCTTTTGAGCATCATCTAAGTCTTCCGCTGAACGTAGGGAGCCAGACTTCGCTGTTTCTTCTTGGATGTAAGTATACAACCGATCAATTAGAGGGTTAAACCGATCCATTATAGTAGTTCTAGAAAATCAATCGGATATTGTCTTGCACCGATCGGTTAGGGAGTCTGAAACCTCTTTTGACTCGATTTTAAAAACATTCACCTGCCCTCTAGAGTTCTCTTTTGGATCCCCTGGACACATCGCTAGAGGTACCTTAGCTCTCGAAGCAACTTGGGAAATTTGATTCTCTAAAACCAGGACATGTGTACTTACGACCTGAATCTTTCCGTTTAACGAGGTATTCATGCCGTCAACTTTGGCGATTATAATCTCGGTGATATGCTTGTGACTCTCCATCAGTTGTAGCATCATCCTCTCAAGTTTGCTCTCTGGAGGGTTTTGTTGAGTCGATCCTTGAAATTTGTTTTCTCCTATAACCGATTATGAGCGTTGTATTCTCCTAAAGTGGCCTCAGCAAGCCTAGCAGCAACTCGTAAACCAACCAGTTAATTATGGTAATTGATTAGTTGGTGATGTGCACCGACTGGTTGGCCTTGAACATTTGGAGCGATCGGTGGGTGCTCCACACCAATTGGTTGACCGGGTTTCCTAGCATTGTTTCCATCTTGCCCAGCTCCTTCAATGGCACCAGCGACATCAACAATGTTCTCTATTTGTCTGTTTCTTCGATTTCTCCTACCGGTGCGCTGGATTTCTACTAACTCGTCTTTGTTTGGTTGTAGCATGTCGTTAGAATCGTGGCTCATTCGATGCATAAACCTTCAAACAACGAGATAGAATAGGAATTAAAAAGAAAAATGAATTCAAAAAACAATACAAGAAATTAAAATCCTAGACAAAATTTTAACTACGAATCCAAATACATTCTTTAACGGTCCCTGACAACAGCGCCAAAAACTTGATCGAATGTACTTTTTACCCCAAATAATTATTTCAATTGTACAATACACTGCTTTAGTACTTAGGGATCGAATCCACAACAACAAAACAAATATACTATGGATTATGATAATTAATACTTAGTTAGGAGAATGCAAATGATTTTGTTTTTATTTTCTTAATAATAACATAAAATGTAGGGATAGAATATTGGGTTTTAAAGAGTCTCTTATGATTTCTAAACAAGCAACATGCAATATTTGTGAAAAAATATTAAATCCCGTCTCGAACTCAATCATAAATGTCGGTTACCCTTATCTCTTAGTAATAACATACTAAACTAAACAAACCCTAACAAAAACTCTTATTATCAAGATTCTTTAGCAAGCATTAAGTAAAGGATTAGTATGTTCACAAGGGTTCCGCTAACTCTCGTTAAGCGGAGGTGCCTTGCTCACCTAGGCTAGATTCCGACTCTCCTACCAACTCTCGTTGCGCATAATTATCTAAAGGCAATACATAGACTCTCATCTCGGATAAGCATTACTAACTTAGGCGAAGAATCCTATATCATTCTCAATCAAACATGCATATTAACTTTATCTAAAACATCCTAATAGAAACCCTAAAACCCCAACAGAGAATTACTCAAGCATAAATGTAGAAAATAAAAAAGACAATAATGAAACATAACTGAATTGCAAAATAAACTACAAAAACTAAAATAATTTTTTTAGAATATTTTACAATGATCTCTTCAAGTGTTTTTACTCTTAAGAACTAGATGATTTGGAATTAGGGTCGAGCCCCTTATTTATAGTGTTAGGAAATATTCCAATAGGAAGCTTCCTAAAGGTGGTCAACCGATTGGTGCACAAGGCAACCGATCGGTTCTTGAGCTCTTCTCAACCGATCAATGCAAAGTGCAACCGATTGGTTGACATTTCCGAGAATCTTCCGTTCTAAAATATTTGAAGCCCATTTCTTTTAATTTGTTTTTCCAAATCCATAATCTGCATAACTTGGAAAAGACACTAAAACTATTTCGATCTAGGTGAAAAATACAAGATTTAGACACAAAAATGACTCTAAAAGTTAGTAAAATCATAGGTTAACAGTCTAATGGGTCGATTCCATAGTATTTGAGTATGATCTAGAAAAACTTAGACAACTTAATGGTACTTTAAATTTAGGTACTTGACATTTGATAGTGTAATAACACTACCTGGTACAGGAAACGATCGCAAATGAATGATGTTAAGGCTAGAAGACACATGACTCTGTGAAATCAATAGTCAGATTCCAAGCCAAATAAATATACCATTCTCATTCTTAAGAGTTATACGATGTTTCTAAGAAGATGAAGTTTTCACGCTTTAGAAATTCGCATGTGCTCGTGTGTAAAACCCTCTTTATTGGGAATTCGTTTTATCTCTTTCACAGCTGACATGAAAGAATAATATCGAGCTAGTTAACTCGCATATGTGCGAAATTTTGACGGAAAATGCTTAATTCAAAAGTCTCTATATTTTGATAAGAACAAATACTGTATATGTAACCTAAACTTTATAGATTTCAAATTATATGGTACCCAAAACACAGTTTCAAACTCAATAAATCTTTTAATAATTTTCTATATCGCGCATTGTGTGGATTAACCATCTAAAATCTTACTAATTCTCTTGATTATACAATAATAATGTATACAATTATATTATAGAAAATGTCTCAATAGGTTTAGCCGTAATATAACAAAACGTGAAATCTTAGATAATAAAGAAGGATTCAATCAATCACAAGCCAACACTTGTCCACTTAAAATTAGTTATTTATTTTCATATTCAATTTCATATTTAACTCCATATTTAATTTCTACCCAATAATTAATAAAGACTATGATTTCCTACTACATAATTTTAACTTCATTACTTCATTACTTTTTAATTACACATGTTATCATTTACTACAGATTTTACTTCATATTTAACTGCATATTAAACTCAAGTTTAGCTTCTACCCAATAATTATAAGAAAAAAAACTTTGATCTCCCACTAAAACAGTTGTAACTCCATTACTTTTTGGTTACACATGTTAACATTTACTCCATACCTAATTCCATATTTAACTCAAGTTTAAATCCAACCTAATAATTATATAAAAAAAAAAATTTATATCCCACTACACAATTGTAACTCTATTACTTAATTTTTTTGGTAACATATGTTAACATCTACTACATATTAAACTATAATTCTCAGGAAGATGTGAAATACACATCATTTATTTTAGATTATAACTCCATATTTAACTCAAGTTTAATTTCTACCCAATAATTATAAGAACTTCTATCTCTCACTAAAATATATTAAATATTTGATTAAAATAATAGTGACCATAATTCATAATTGGTATACATTCAAAACGTATAGGTCAATATCATTAATTGAGTCCACAATAATATAAATGACAATTAAGAAAATTATCATTAACCTAGACATTATATGCTCATTTTTATAACAGTCTTTAAGTATTCTTAAATGAAATATAATATCAATGTCTATATATATATATATATATATATATATATATATATATGTCATATAATTTTATCTTAATCTAATCATTATCTATATAATAAAGAAGGGTTCCTATTTTAAATTTTTTTATGTTTAGATTACGATTGTTATACAAATATTATAGAATCATTCATGTTGTTTTAAAATTAAGAAGTTTTGTCTCCCATCGAATTAACTGTATAAAGGCTAAAATTTTACCAATCTTACGAAATTCAAAGGTCCAATCATAATTAGTGAAATTTAGCTGAGTTGATCACGAGATTTGATCTACAAATTAAAGATTGTTTAAAAAGCTATATATTTCCTAATTTCTTCAAATAGATATTTACTTTCATGTCAATAATCATGTAAATTCAAATAATTTTCTTTATAATAAATTTCAATTATATATTTTTATTGTAATTTTATATATAGAAATTATAATTAATAAACACTATCTTTAATATCACGAATTGAATTGTTTATTAAAAAATTTTAGTTTTAGAAGCCATAATGAATATTTCCCAAGTTCTTATATTGTTTCAGCATTTATTTTTTCAACATTTATTTTAAGAATGTAATTTTCCTCATATTAACTACACAACTGAATAGAAAATAAAACATCACAAATTTAAGTTGATTATTTGTAACTCTCATATTTTTTTTGGGATTGAAATGTAACTCTCATTTTCCATCATCATTTTTCAAAACTTCTAAATATACATTTTTTTGCTTTCTTGCAAACAATTACGATATTATGGTGGAAAACATTTGTTTATAAAGAGGTCGTTTATAATTTTCAGCTTCTAGTTTATATTTTTGTATGTTTATATTATGTTTGTTATACGAATATTAATTATAGAATCATCCATGTTGTTTTAAAATTAAGAAGTTTTGTCTCCCATCAAATGAATCGTATAAAGGCTAAAATTTTATCAATCTTACAAAACTCAAAGGTCCAATCATAATTAGTGAAATTTAGCTGAGTTGATTACGAGATTTGATCTACAAATTAAAGATAGTCTAGAAAGCTATATATTTCCTAATTTCTTCAAATAGATATTTACTTTCATGTCAATAATCATGTAAATTCAAATAATTTTATTTATAATAAATTTCAATTATTTATTGTTATTGTATTTTTATATATATAGAAATTTTAATTAATAAACAGTATCTTTAATATCACGAATTGTTGTTTATTAATAGTTTTTAGTTTTAGAAGCCATAATGAATATTTCCCAAGTTTTTATATTGTTTCAGCATTTATTTTTTCAACATTTATTTTAAGAATGCAATTTTTCTCATATTAACTACACTACTGAATAGAAAATAAAACATCACAATTTTTAGTTGATTATTTGTAACTATTATATTTTTTTTTGGGATTGAAATGTAATTCACATTTTCCATCATCATTTTTCAAAACTTCTAAATATACATTGTTTTGCTTTCTTGCAAACAATTACGATATTATGGTGGAAAAACTTTGTTTATAAAAAGGTCGTTTATAATTTTCAGCTTCTATTTTATATTTTTGTATGTTTGTTATACGAATATCATAGAATCATCCATGTTGTTTTAAAATTAAGAAGTTTTGTCTCCCATCAAATGAATCGTATAAATGCTAAAATTTTATCAATCTTACAAAACTCAAAGGTCCAATCATAATTAGTGAAATTTAGCTGAGTTGATTACGAGATTTGATCTACAAATTAAAGATAGTCTAGAAAACTATATATTTCCTAATTTCTTCAAATAGATATTTACTTTCATGTCAATAATCATGTAAATTCAAATAATTTTATTTATAATAAATTTCAATTATTTATTGTTATTGTATTTTTATATATATAGAAATTTTAATTAATAAACAGTATCTTTAAAATCACGAATTGAATTGTTTATTAATAATTTTTAGTTTTAGAAGCCATAATGAATATTTCCCAAGTTTTTATATTGTTTCAGCATTTATTTTTTCAACATTTATTTTAAGAATGTAATTTTTCTCATATTAACTACACTACTGAATAGAAAATAAAACATCACAATTTTTAGTTGATTATTTGTAACTATTATATTTTTTTTTGGGATTGAAATGTAATTCACATTTTCCATCATCATTTTTCAAAACTTCTAAATATACATTTTTTTGCTTTCTTGCAAACAATTACGATATTATGGTGGAAAACATTTGTTTATAAAGAGGTCGTTTATAATTTTCAGCTTCTAGTTTATATTTTTGTATGTTTATATTATGTTTGTTATACGAATATTAATTATAGAATCATCCATGTTGTTTTAAAATTAAGAAGTTTTGTCTCCCATCAAATGAATCGTATAAAGGCTAAAATTTTATCAATCTTACAAAACTCAAAGGTCCAATCATAATTAGTGAAATTTAGCTGAGTTGATTACGAGATTTGATCTACAAATTAAAGATAGTCTAGAAAACTATATATTTCCTAATTTCTTCAAATAGATATTTACTTTCATGTCAATAATCATGTAAATTCAAATAATTTTATTTATAATAAATTTCAATTATTTATTGTTATTGTATTTTTATATATATAGAAATTTTAATTAATAAACAGTATCTTTAAAATCACGAATTGAATTGTTTATTAATATTTTTTAGTTTTAGAAGCCATAATGAATATTTCCCAAGTTTTTATATTGTTTCAGCATTTATTTTTTCAACATTTATTTTAAGAATGTAATTTTTTTCATATTAACTACACTACTAAATAGAAAATAAAACATCACAATTTTTAGTTGATTATTTGTAACTCTCATATTTGTTTTTGGGATTGAAATGTAATTCTCATTTTCCATCATCATATTTCGAAACTTTTAAACATACATTGTTTTGCTTTCTTGCAAACAATTATGATATTATGGTGGAAAACTTTGTTTATAAAGAGGTCGTTTATAATTTTCAGCTTCTATTTTATATTTTTGCATGTTTATATTATGTTTGTTATACGAATATTATAGAATCATCCATGTTGTTTTAATTAAGAAGTTTTGTCTCCCATCAAATGAATTGCATAAAGGTTTAAATTTTATCAATCTTACAAAACTCAAAGGTCCAATCATAATTAGTGAAATTTAGCTGAGTTGATTACAAGATTTGATCTACAAATTAAAGATCGTCTAGAAAGCTATATATTTCCTAATTTCTTCAAATAGATATTTACTTTCATGTCAATAATCATGTAAATTCAAATAATTTTATTTATAATAAATTTCAATTATTTATTNTATTGTAATTTTATATATACAGTAAAACCTCTATAAATTAATAACGTTGGGACCTCCAAAATTTATTATCTTATAGAGGTTTTAATTTATCGCTAAATTAATAATTATTAATTTATGATGATAAATTAATAAATTATTAATTAAAAGAGATAAAAATATTTACTTCATAATTTTTTAAATTTTATTTTATTTGAACTTTCTTATGTATTATTGTCAATATTATATATATATTCTGTTAATATTATTTTTTGTATTTATTTATTTTTTTTGCCTTCTACGACATTTTTTTTTGTTTAATAATTTTTTTTGGTAATTAATTAAGCATTCTACACATTATCTTATATTTTTTTATGTCAAACTTAGCAATGACTCTTTATCTAAAAGATGTTGCTAGAATTTGTGTGAATACGCAATCATGACGGATTAAATACGCAAAACAATTATGTGAATACAATACCAGAATTTGTGGATGCAATAAGGAAGATTAGAGATGAGCTCCACCAAAATTCTAATTTTAAGAATAAACAAACAACAACATATTTATATTTTACAAAATTATCTTAAGTATGTATGCATAAGATTTATAATTATTAATTTATCATATTGTTAGGATCATATATTTATATAGGAATTTCAAAAAAAAATATTATCTTATTATCTTATCGAATTGTGTTATATTTTACACTTGCCTGATTCGGGATCAGAGAAATTTATTAATTTATAGTGATTATTAATTTATAGAGTATTAATTTATAAAAGTTTTACTGTATATATATAGAAATTTTAATTAATAAACACTATCTTTAACATCACGAATTGGATTGTTTATTAAAAAAATTTAGTTTTATAAGCCAAAAATAATATTTGTATAACATAAATTTTTTAAATAATTAATTGATTTGAAAAGTAGCTAAATATTAGAATATAAACTTAGTTAAAAATATCGTATATATTATTATATTAATTTTATCCACACAGTACGTGGGAATTTTCCTAGTATTAAATGGGATTGGGTATGAATTGTATTTTCTATCATGGAATAAATTAAACTTTAAATCAACAAACCAAACGTCCTATATTTCGCATAGGAGTGTTTACCAATTCTGATCCTTTTGTTTTGGCGTCTGGAAATTTCTATTTAGTGTATTTACGTAAATTTCGAATATTTAATATAAAAGTAACTAATAAAATATAATTGTAGAAGAAGACATTGGACGTAAGCACATGTTCTGTCTGATTAGTTGGGTCTTTGAACCAAACCAAAACCGTGTCAAAAAAATCCTGGCAAATTTCATTTATAATTATACCAACTACCAACCTACCTTCTTCTTATTATTATTATTATTATTTCTTTTTAGCAATCATCGTTAGATTCTATAATAAATTAATATTTCAGTTTGAAATAACCAAATTATTCTCTTGCTTCCTTTGTTTAATCCTAATCATTCTTGCTAGTTATATTACAATTGGAAGTATTTATACGTAGTCTTAGATATAATTTCAAACCTTAAAATGATTAGCCGTATTTCAAATAAAAGTATAATGTCAAACATTTTATATACATATATATATATATAAATATATGATATATTCAACGGAAAACAAATTAAACTGCAACCGTATTGCAATGTGATACTCCAATCATTGAATTTGTTCTTAGCATAATTCGTTACATAATAGTAGCTATTTATTATTGATAATGGATTTTTTCTTCTTAAAAACATAATTAATGATATAACACTTATTAAATAATCGGCTTGTAAATATAATTAAACCTTTCTCATCTCGAAGAGACGTTTCCATAAAAACCCTTACGCGTTGTATAATTGATTCAGTGCACCAATTTTGAGTGCAAAAGAACATAAAAACAATTATGAGTATAGTGATGGGCCTGATGGCATAGTAGACCAAGTCCTTAGTGACTCTTCTATTATGTCGAGTTTTAATATTTGGAGTATTTTCTTCTTAAAAGGAATTAAAATGTAGAGTGAGTAGGCCCTATGGCTATAGCCATATATTGGCACAAAATCTAGAAATTGGTCATCAGTTTTTAATTTTTTATCAAGTAAACAATAAATCATATTCTATTTGAATGGCCACCTCTTTTACAAACTTGGGTTTTATGCGAGTAACCATTTATTTTGGAGGTTACCTACGAACGTTCAGATTATGAGTTTTCTTTGGATTATTTGGTATCTATGAAAAGTTCGTAATAACAAAATTTTTGACGTGAGATTCTTAATTTAACGAAAATTGAATCACAAGCATGGACCTCAGCCCAAGTTAAGTTAAACACTTAAAACTCTATTTGCATAGGTGGGACTTGGAGGTACCTAGTGAATATTGAAGAGATGCAATCTATTTTGATACCATTTAAATTGTTTATTTTATTTTTTTTAATCTTTGGAACCAATATCTTATTCGAATTAGGATGATGTGTTACAAAGTTATTACAACAAGAAGAAGACAACATAAAGGAGTATAAAAAAAATCCCGCGTGAAACATTTACTTTTTTTTTTGACAACAACATTATATTATATTAGAAAGACTCATATGAGCCAATCCGAGGGAACATTGTTTACAAATGTCGTGTTTCGCGGAGCAACACGAATAGTTCGTGCCAATTTATCCGCTTTATCGTTGTATCTGCAAGAAATTGAAACATTTACTTGTCTAATGAATTTTTAAAAGCAAAGTCTATAAATTGTATTTATTTAAATAACCGTTATTATTAACATACACGATTAAAACCAAACATTTTGATTTAGACTCTATTTGGTTGCAAGTTTTTAATAATTTTTTTTTTCTCAGCAAGTTTTTAATAATTTAGTTAGTGTACTTACGTAGAAATGTAACACCCTGCTCCTGCGATATGTTGTTGGGCCAATTTTATCATCAAATTGCAGCCCATTAAAGCCCAAGTAAAATCAAAACCCTAGAACTATATCTATAGTCTCGTTGTCGTTTTGGAAGGGAAGAAGAAAATAAGACTTGAAACTCAATCCACCAAACAATCAAGAGGTCGTGAACTGAAACGATCAAAGCACCAACGTCACCATTGTGAACATGAGATCGTCACCGAGTCAAGGCGAATCCAATCTCACCACCGTAGCCACCAATAGTCGGAGGACCAGATCGTCATCGGAGGAGCCACTTTTGGAGAGAAGTAGCAGCCCAGATCATGATCCATGGAGAGAAGGAAGGGACTTCATCGTGATCCATGGAGAAAGAAAGAAGAAGAAAGAGAAAGGGAGGAGAGAGAGAGAGACGTGATGAGGAGAGACAGATCGAGACGTCACAGAGGTGATGATGAAGACCATTGGTGGATATGAGTATTCATGTTGTGGATGTGGTAAGGGCCGATGGTGGTGCAGGAGTAGATCATAGGTGGAGAAGAAAAGAAAAGAAGGGAGAAGAGGGAAAAGGAAGAACAATTTCGAGTAGAGGTTTTGGAGATCGATTTCCCGTCAGACCAGAATGATTCGAAACTTGTTTAACACATATATGGAAAGCTCTCGCTATCAAGAATACACAGAAACTTATGGAGCTTAAATCGGAGTTATATTCAAGAAGTTATGTATGTTGCTTTCTGGTCAAGTAATTGTTAAAACTATTAAACCTAGAAATTCTAAGGGGCAGTTTCCTGCTTGCTTCTTCAGGTCAACGTTTGGAGGTCTGAAACTGATCTGATCGGGATGAAACTTTGTGGAGAGGTTTATGGTACTACTTTCTAGATATTCAACGGTGGGATCAACTTTTCATTGGTTAGTTTCTGATATATTTGTCTGTTTCCCATATGGATTGATTTAGATCAATACTGATGAGTTGTAATGTTTGACTCGAGAAACAGCTCGGTTTGAGCTGAAACTTTGTAGGAGTCTTTAAGATTCTTGTTGAGGTAGAAAACCATGGAGATCTGGAATATGTTGTTAAAGATAAGATAGTAAATTTGGCCACATGAAGAGAAAAGATAAGTGAGTTGTTATCATCAAGTAGCCAAGATGACAGCGGGATTTGTGAAAATACAGTAGCTACTTTCTAAACATTTTCTTTATGAATTGTTTATATAGGCTCAGAAACTGTGATTGAATATATGTCTATTGATTGATATTGCTTGCAATGATATGAAAATAAGATGCATGGTAGTAATATATGATATTATGTGATATTATAAGATGAGATGCGTAAAGCAAAGTCAAGATGATTATGGTTTATGGCCAGGATGGCGGATATAGTCATGATGGTTAGAGTTCAAAGTCAGGATTAATGGACTTTATGGTTTAGCCAGGATGGTGGGAGTAGTCAGAATGACTGGAGTTCAAAGTCAGGATGACTGGGATAAGGTTTATACCAGAATGGTATGGTTGGACCCTAAGAAATGATAAAATAATACATGATAGGATATCGTATGAAATTGTTTTGTTGTTGGATGTATGTCTAACAACGTGGAGTCTGACTCTATGCTATGCATTGATTATTGAGTGTGTTTGAAATTTCATTACTGTATTTTAGTGGGCATTGTTGACCCTCTCACAGAGTAATTAATTACTCACTTCTTTGTCCCTTTTTCCCTAAGTTCAAGAAATTATAGTTCAAGTTTTGTATTTGTTGGTGAATTTTCAAAGCATTTTGGAGAGACCGGATTTATAACATGTTGTCTTGACCGGTGAGGTAGGACGGGTGTTACAAGAAAGCATATAAAGGTTTTTGTTGTTGTGGAATTTATGTAGATGTAATTTATTTTTTGAGTGTAGCTAAAGGAAAAATGTTATTGTGGCTTTGTGACTTGTGTAGTAGATACATATCATTTTCTTTTGTATAACGCATTGGCCCTGAACTAGAATGGTCGTAATATTGGGTTTAAAATGAGCCGGTAACAAATAGAACAAGCAAGTAAAGTTGGAGTGATATATTAGACCATCTTTAACTCATTCTTCTATTTTTCACTCTACAAATAGAATGGAGTTTGGTCCAATTCATTACTCTATACTAATTTAAAAATATATTCTAACTATATAATATTTCTGAGAACCCCCATGTTTTCACATTATAATCTTTACCCATTTATTTAGTTTAATATTCAATGAATTTACATATCATTTTGTTTAGTTTAACCTAAATTATATTTCTTTTCTGTAACAATAGTTCAATAAAATTACGGGAAAAGTGTCAAAAAAAACACCGACTTGATCAATACGGCCAATTTGGACATGTATTCGCGTATTTCCCAGATTAAACACGTATTTAATGTTGACTTTTAAACAAGGCATATATTTTACATTGACCAGGCTAAATGAAGCATGTCGTTAACCCGATTAACAGAAACGTTAAACGATGTTAATCGTTGTTAAAAAATACCGTTAAGACTAAAACGACACCGGATTAAACTAAACCCAATCAACCAAAATCCCCAAATCGAATTAAACCCTTAAACCCTAAAATTGAAAAAAAAATCCCAATTCTTCTTTCTCTCTAATCGATTCCCTCTGCATCTCAATTTCCACGATTAGAAGTCTGAATCCCGACATGCAGAGCTTCATTAGTCAACTTTTATCACCTCGCCGTGCAGAACCAGAGAATAGAGCATCTGGCAGAGGTGAATCGGAAACTCGAGCTCAGTTACCAATTGGAGCTTCGTCAAGTGGAGCTTCACCGCGTCGAGATGAATCAGTGTATAGAGCTCCGTCACCAACTGGAGTTTCATCAGTTGCTGGAGTCCAAGCTCGACCACCGCGTAGAGGACAAACTCGTACTAGAGATGACGATGAAGAAGAACATGAAGTCGAGAATGACAGTGGAGATGACTGCGCAATAGCTAGCGATGAAGACTTTGAGGTAGATGAGGACGAAGAGGATGATTTAGGTGTTGAAAAAGATGGTAGCTTAAGGTTTGAATCAGACTTTCCAGAGGATCCGAAAGATATTGGAGCTGACAGTGATGGTGATAGTGGAGATAATATCTGGGAGGAGGATGAGATTCCAGAACCTTTGTAAACTGACGAAAAAGGTGAAGTCGAAGAAAAAGACAGAGACAGAGAAGAGGCAACTCGGAGGGATAATGAGGATCCAGAGGTGTTGATAGCTTTGGGGAAAACTTACAACTCTGCAGAGGATTTCAAGCTTGCTTTATTGAGGTACTCTCGAAAGACTAGGTATGACATAAATATATATAGATCTCAGGCAGTAAGGATAGGTGCTCGGTGTTGCTATGTTGAGAATGGTATTAGGTGTCCTTGGAGAGTATATTGTGCCTATGATAAGAGGAAACAGAAGATGCAGGTTAAGGTGTTCGTGAAAGAGCATGTATGTATCAGAACTGGAACTTCAAAGATGTTGAAGCGATCAACGATTGCTCAGTTGTTTGAGGAGAGATTGAGGGTCAATCCAAAACTAACAAAACACGATATGGTTGATGAAATTAAGAGAGAATTCAACTTAGAAGTGTCTGCAGATCAGTGTGCGAAGGCCAAGACTAAAGTTATGAGAGCAAAGAAAGCTAGTCATGAATCCCAATTTGCACGGATATAGGATTACCAAACCGAAGTGCTTAAGCAGAATGTTGACTATACATTTGAGATTAAAACCATACCAGGACCAACAATAGGAAGCAAACAGAGGTTCTATCGACTCTAAATTTGTTTTAAATCACAGAAGGAATCTTGGATAAAAAACTGCAGGCCCATTATAGGATTAGATGGAGCATTTCTGAAGTGGGATATAAAGGGTCAGCTATTAGCTGCTTTTGGAAGGGATGGAGACAATAGAATAGTTCTAATTGCTTGGGAAATTGTTGAGATCGAGAATGACACTAACTGGGACTGGTTTGTTAGAAATTTGAATGCAAGTTTGGGCCTTGAAGATGGTAGGGATGTAGCTATCATTTCAGATAAACAAAAGGTTAGTAATTCTGACTTTGTATGTTTATTGTTCACTTTTAACAAGTATGTAGACTTATGTATTCTTCTTGTTGTAGGGTTTAGTCAAGGCTGTCCATACCATACTTCCTCAGGCTGAGCATAGACAATGTGCCAGACATGTGATGGAGAATTGGAAAAGAGAAAATCATGATCAAGAACTCCAGCGCCTGTTTTGGAAGATAGCACGCAGCTACACCACAGGAGAGTATACTGATCAGATGGAAGCACTAAAGAGGTATAATCCACAAGCCTATCTATCTCTCTAAAACACTAACCCTCAAAACTGGTCCAGAGCATTTTTCAGGATTGGAACTTGCTGCAACGACATCCTCAACAACCTCAGTGAATCTTTCAATAGAACCATTAGGCAAGCCAGGAGGAAGCCATTGTTGGATTTGTTAGAGGACATAAGAAGACAGTGCATGGTGAGAAATGCTAAGAGGTTTATTCTTGCTGACAAGTTGAAGTCAAGGTTCACTAAGAGGGCTCATTCAGAGATTGAAAAAATGATTGCTGGATCACAGCATTGCACCCGGTACATGGCCAGGAACAATATGCATGAGGTGGAGCTGAATGGAGTAAGCTATATGGTTGACATGAATCAGAGGATTTGTGGTTGTAGGAAGTGGCAGATGGTTGGAATCCCATGTGCTCATGCAGCATGTGTAATAATAGGGCTGAGAGAGAAGGTGGAAGATTATGTGAGTGAGTTTTACACAAAAAACACCTGGAGAGAGACATACAGAGATGGTATAAATCCAGTCCAGGGGATGCCTTTATGGCCTAGAATGAATAGGCTTCCTGTCTTGCCACCACCTTGGAGAAAAGGAAATCCTGGAAGACCAAGTAACTATGCTAGGAAGAAAGGAAGAAATGAATCTTCTTCCTCTTCCTCTGCTACCAGGATGTCTAAAGAGAAGAAAATCATAACTTGCTCTAATTGTGGGACAGTGGGACACAATAAGAAAGGGTGTAAACATCCTATTTTGTTGAAACCTCTTCCAAAGAAACCAAGTGGTCGACCTAAGACGCAACAGGTTTGTATTCAACTGTTTTGTGACTGGTTTTTGTTAGTATGTGATATGACTAGATTGTTATAAATCTTTCTTATGACTAGTTTGGTTTTTATCAGGGTGGATCACAATCACAAGGGACACAAGGCCTCAGATCACAGAGAACAGAAGCTATGAGATCACAGGGAGCAGAAGCTATGGGATCACAGGGAGCACAAGCCATGGGAGCACAAGCCATGGGATCACAGGGAGCACAAGCCATGGGATCACATGGAGCAAAAGAGATCGGAACTCAGGGAGCACAAGGTATCAGGTCACAAGGGGAACAAGTTTCACAAGGAAATGCACTTGCATCATGGTTTGAATGTTCTTCCTAGTTTGTCCTATGTCTGAATTGTTTATGTCTGTGTTATTTAAGACTGGTTGTCATCTCTTATGTCTGAACTTGTTTTCATTTCTCTTAGTATGAACTTGTTGTCAGTTTGTATTTGTTGGATTTGTTATCAAGTTTGGATTTGTTGGATTGGTTGGATTTGATGTCAAGTTTAGATTTATTGGATTTGTTGTCAAATTTAGATTTATTGGATTTGTTGTCAAATTTTTCTTGATTTGTATTGTTGTCAAGTTAATTAGATCATGTTTAACTTATAAAATGTTTCATTACAAAAGAGAAGTTGCAGACACAAACACATATAACTAAAACACATACCAAAACACAAGAACTAGTAACCAAGAACTATGTGATGTTGGCGAAACAAGGGTTCGATGTGATGAAGAAGGAATCGATTAGATCGATATTAGAGAATTGGGATTTTTTTTCAATTTTATGGTTTAAGGGTTTAATTCGATTTGGGGATTTTGGTTGATTGGGTTTAGTTTAATCCGGCGTCGTTTTAGTCCTAGCGGTGTTTTTTAACAATGATTAACGTCGTTTAACGTTTCTGTTAATCTGGTTAACGACATGCTTCATTTGGCCTGGTCAACGTAAAAGATATGCTTTGTTTAAAAGTCAACATTAAATACGTGTTTAATCTGAGAAATACGCGAATACATGCCCAAATTAGCCGTATTGATCAAGTCGGTGTTTTTTTTGACACTTTTCCCATAAAATTACTCATAAACGTCTGTTTACTATTAATAGTTAAACACTTATAATTTATGTCTTTGTTGCATTTTAAATTTTTAATCAACTTGAAGCATAAATTTCTTTTAATATAATTTTAGTTAAAAAATTAAAAATTATATATTTCTACGTATAAAATGAAAACATGTTAAATTTTGAAAATCATTTTGTAACTAAAATGTTTCACTCTTAGCGTTATGAATTGTGTTACTCTAAAATTAGAGTAATACTATTTACTACTTTATTTTTGGAGTGAAAGTTCTGAAACTACCGGGTTTTAAGTCGCGAAGCCACTCAATCACCCTAGCTTTGATTCAAATATAGCAATTGGTAAATGAAAAACTCTGTTTCTACGAGAGAGAGAGAGCAAGAGAGAAAAATGACGTCGCAGAAGAGATTCATCTTTGAGGTTGAGGCGGCTAAGGAAGCCATCGATGGACATCCCTCTGTTGGTCCAGTCTATCGTAGTACTTTTGCCAAGAACGGATTCCCCAATCCGATCGACGGTATCCACAGCTGTTGGGATATTTTCCGGTCAGAATCTCGTTTCTTTTTTATGGTTTCCGGAACAATAATGTGTTCATGCGATTAGTCTTTTTACGAATCCTTTTGGTTATGCATTTACAAGTTTTGATACGTGATTGTTGCTTTCTCATTTTGTAATATGTGATAGAGATAAACATGCATCGATTATCTTAACATTTACACCAAAAAATAGACGTGTATCGATTAATGATTTTTGGAATTTTTCATTTCATGTTTACGACGAATCATTCCTTGGCTCGAAATGAATATTGAATGCTGGACTGTTTAGTGTGAATCCTTATAAGATCCGTTTTTCAAGAACATATTTTTCCTTGCTCATCGTGATTTGTTTTTGTTTTCAACATCATAATTGATTTAAATATATTTAAGATGGACTTCTATATATACTGCAATTGGTCGGTTAAAGATTTTGAACTTATGATGTATTGTTCTTTCTCTAACAAGTTTTAACTTCGTTTATCTTTCAATTAATCAGTTTTTTCTAAAATTTTTAATAGATGATTTTTTTTTAATCGTGTGTTTCTGCTTGCAGCACGGCAGTTGAGAAATATCCAAACAATCGAATGCTTGGTAGCCGTGAAATTGTAAACGGGAAGGTGTTATCATTATTGTTTTTGATTTTTAGCTTCAGATATTATATTGTGTTTTTGAGTTGATAGTTATATCCACATGTCATTATTTTCTTATTAGGCAGGGAAGTACGTGTGGAAAACATACAAAGAAGTGTACGATATCGTCATAAAACTTGGAAACTCTCTACGTAGTTGTGGGATTCAGGAGGTTAAAAATCATATTTATGGTGTTTTTTAATATATATATTTAGATGTGACTTTATTGTGTCGTAAGTTTGTCACTTATGTTCTGATATGTGGAAATGTAGGGAGAAAAATGTGGTATCTATGGTATAAATTGTTCTGAGTGGATCATAAGCATGGAGGTATGTGAAACGTCTAATCTTTGCTACTACTTTTGATTGTTTTTACTTTGACTTGATTAATGGTGCAATTTTAATGCAGGCATGTAATGCCCATGCCCTCTATTGTGTCCCTCTATATGATACATTAGGTATATAAATGCACCTATCGTTGTACTAATCATGTGTTTTGAGGATTCTGCTCTTTTGAGTCTTCTAGTGTATTAACACAGTCCGGTTCTTTAACACAGGCGCTGGTGCTGTGGAATTCATTATTTCACATGCAGAGGTTTCCATTGCGTTTGTGGAGGAGAAAAAGGTCCCTGAGGTATCTTTCACTTGTATAGCTTATATTATATATGTCTATAGTTTATTGTAACTTTGTTTCTAACTCCTGAGATAAGATTTTTACATTTTAAAATTTCTCATTCCGTTTTTGACTGTCAGATTTTTAAGACTTGTCCAAACTCAACAAAGTATCTGAAGAGTGAGTAATAAGTACTAAGTGAATCATTCAACTTTTACGTTTTATATATACTTGTGATGCTAATTTATGATCAATTGTTACAAATGAAGCTGTTGTGAGCTTTGGCGGTGTCAAACCGGAACAGAAAGAAGAAGCTGAAAAATTGGGGTTGGTGATACATTCTTGGGATGAGTTTTTAAAGCTGGTAGGAGACTTTCATTTGCTTTTTTTTTCTTCTTCTAGTTCCAGACAATGGTCATTCACATATAATATGTTTTGAAATATATTTCTATTGAGGTCCCTATTATATATCTATGACAGGGTGAAGGTAAGCAATATGATCTCCCCAATAAAAAGCAAAGCGACATATGCACCATTATGTATACCAGTGGAACCACTGGTGATCCGAAGGGAGTTCTGATTTCGAATGAAAGCATTGTTACTATAACTACTGGAGTGATGCATTTCCTAGAGAATGTTAACGCAACCGTGAGAGTTTCTCCATTTATCATGATTCACATTGAAGCATGCAATTTTTGAAGTTTGAGTTATATTGAATTTTGCAAAAACAAAACAGATATCTGAGAAGGATGTGTATATTTCTTATCTTCCTCTTGCGCACGTCTTTGACCGGGCTGTCGAAGAATGTGTTATTCAAGTAGGTGGTTCAATTGGTTTTTGGCGAGGGGTGAGTGAGTATAACTCAAATCTAATCTTCCAACTAAATGAATCTTGTTTTGTATATAAGAGTAATATTTCTATCTCATGCATGTCCTCAGGATGTCAAATTGTTGATTGAAGACCTTGGTGAGCTAAAACCAAGTATCTTTTGTGCCGTTCCTCGTGTCCTAGATCGAGTATACACGGGTATCGAATATTGAGTTCTCCTATAAAATATGTTCATCCAGTTAAGAGCATATGTAATATACTTGGTTTCATCTTTTTAATTAATTAAATGTAATTTATTATCTCCAACAGGACTGCAACAGAAACTATCTGGTGGTGGTTTCTTCAAAAAGAAGGTGTTTGATGTTGCTTTTTCCTAGTAAGTCATTTGTTTGTCTTCTAAACATGATCTTAAACGCATCCAGATATCTAATACACTCAATTGTCTTCAGTAAATTTGGAAATATGAAGAAGGGACAGTCTCATGTGGCGGCCGCTCCATTTTGTGACAAACTTGTATTCAACAAGGTAAGTAATCTTCAAAAATATTTGAAACTCTTTTGAGACTTCAACTCTTTCATGCATGTAACCTCTCTCTCAAGGTTAAACAAGGACTTGGAGGCAATGTGAGGATTATTCTATCTGGAGCGGCTCCTCTTGCTAGTCACATAGAATCATTTCTGAGAGTTGTGGCCTGTTGTCATGTTTTACAAGGATATGGTAACCCTTTATACCCAAAAGAGATTCAATTAGATAACAATCTCTGTTTTTATGATTGTTTCTTGTTTGTAGGTCTAACCGAGAGCTGTGCTGGAACTTTTGCAACGTTCCCAGACGAATTAGACATGCTTGGAACAGTTGGTCCACCCGTGCCAAACGTGGATATACGCCTTGAATCTGTCCCGGACATGAATTACGATGCTCTTGGAAGTACTCCGCGTGGCGAAATCTGCATCCGTGGAAAGACTTTGTTTTCTGGATACTACAAACGTGAAGACCTCACAAAAGAGGTTCTTATTGATGGATGGTTGCACACAGGTTACTAAAAACTGCAACTCTTTGATCATTTTTCTTTGCTATATCATTGTCAATGTCAGTTCTTCTTTACCTTATTTTACTTTATATATCTTGAAAGCATGAAGTTGTATCTCACCAGGTGATGTTGGTGAGTGGCAACCAAATGGAAGCATGAAGATCATTGAAAAAGAATATATTCAAACTCGCGCAAGGAGAGTACGTCGCAGTTGAGAATTTAGAAAATATCTACAGTCAAGTAGAAGCTATTGAATCAGTAAGTTATTGTAATTAGTCTTTATAATTGTTCTGTTTCACAGATTTCAAACTCAAAACCAATTGGCAGTAAGTATAGTCGATGTCATATATATATTATTCTACGTCTCATCTAACTTTGTTATGGGATTCCTAACATTAATTAATTTCCTGACATCTTCATCGGTATAAAGTTTCATCAATGTGTTTTTTATAGGTATGGGTGTATGGAAACAGCTTTGAGTCCTTCCTTGTCGCAGTCGCTAACCCGGCTCAGCAAACTCTTGAACGATGGGCCGTGGAGAACGGAGTGAACGGAGACTTCAACTCCATCTGCCTAAACGCAAAGGCAAAAGCATTCATACTTGGCGAACTCGTTAAAACAGCCAAAGAGAAAAAGGTTTTTTCTTCTTTTTCTCTTTCTGTCTCCTTTTTATTTGAAACTTTCTTTGGTTTTTTACTCTCTGCATTTGTAGTTGAAGGGTTTTGAGATCATTAAAGCTGTTCATCTAGAACCCATAGCTTTCGACATGGAAAGAGACCTTCTTACTCCAACATACAAAAAGAAGAGGCCTCAATTGCTCAAATACTATCAGGTAATAAATAGTAAAACAATTATGCTTTATCAAGCTTAAAATATTTCGGTTTTAATATCTCTTTGTATTGGTGTTATTGAACAGAATGTGATAGATGAAATGTACAAGACAACAAAGGAAGGTCAAACTTCAGGACAGTAGTTTCTTCTACTTATCTACTTCATTCTTTCTTTTGCATAAGACATTATATAAGGTTTCCCTAATAAGTTCGTGTTGATATCTTGAGATGTTACTTATCAACTCGACATGCTACAACATGTCTTAACTTTTACTTCCTTGAAAAGTTCCACATGTATATGGTTCCAAACTTTAACACGGAATCTCGCAATCAATGGAGAATATAGTATGAATCGGGTTATTAAGGGATTTTCATTAGAAATGTCACTATATGGATTTGAATGTGACTGGTAAGAACATTTTCAGACAAATATGAGTCATTTTCAAAACGTTGGATTATTTTTGTAATTCGTTATTATTTTTTTTTTTTTGAATGTCAAATATATTCAACCCAAAAACCATTTTTACATCAAGTGCCTCTTTTTAGACTTGTTTGCTGCTATACTAATATAAGTATTATGTTTGCAAGGAGAACCAAAATATAAGAATGTCTACATATTTTGGGTTCCCGGAGTT
Organism: Crucihimalaya himalaica; assembly: GCA_004349715.1. Taxonomy (NCBI): domain Eukaryota; kingdom Viridiplantae; phylum Streptophyta; class Magnoliopsida; order Brassicales; family Brassicaceae; genus Crucihimalaya; species Crucihimalaya himalaica. Next base: position 648,189 of record SMJT01000074.1, on the reverse strand, counting down.
CCGAAGTAAACTAAGCGGATTTCTAATGTTTTTGTCGATGATTTGCCCAAGTCTCTGAGCCGTTATGGGGTCTTCTCCATGCCTACGGTTGTCGGTTGTTGCGCTCTCTCCACACGGTATAAATGACAGCCTGAAAGGTAATCCGTAGCACTAAAAGGTGGTGATGGTCTAACGTTTAGCCAGAAATCAGATCCACCAAATGTGCCCAGCTTGTAGAGTACTTGTCTTTGAGGAGGCATTTTGTGAGCGGTTCCCAGATTTGTCGAGGATATGGAAAACAAAAGAAGAGGTGGTTCCTTGTTTTCACCAGCTCCGAACAGAACACACATGTCGTATTAACCCTTTGGTTCTACCTCGTCATACGATCTTCCGTTGATAAGCGATCATGCATAGTAAGCCATGTGATGAATGCGTTTTTTGGTGTAGCTTGCGGGAACCACATACCTTTGGTCCAATTAATGGTTGGATGCTCTGTTCTCAGAAGATACCAAGTTTCACGGGTTGAGAAACCATTCTTGAAACCCACTCGTTGCCTCCACAAGTTGATATTATCCTCATCTTGTTTTCTGTTTGCTCTGATTTCGCTAATCTCATTCTCTACTCTGTTCAAAATCAGCGTTCGTCGAGTTATACCTCAGTGAGTATTGAGGACTTCTTCCACCGTCGCTCCACGAGCTATTCCCGGGTCGATATGTCCTCTATCACCAAGGATATCAAAAAAAAAATTCCCATGGAAGACCATTTATCATTTCAAAACGATGTGCTCTTGCCATTCCGAATTTCTTTTTTGTAAAACGCTTTAGCCATTTCCCTTCGTTTAAGGAGTTTCCTCGACATCCAAGATCCTTGAGTAGAGGTTCCACGTATAGCCCATAAAGATTTTTGCCGGAGCAAATATGTGTGCATCCACTGTGCCCATAACGACGTCTTAGCATCGAGTAAACTCCATATTAGTTTAGGACCACTGTCCTGATTTACTTCTTTGAGAGGTCTGATGCCGAGTCCTCCTTCACACTTAGGAAGACAAACTAGTTTCCATGATACCTTTGCTTTGTGTGTCTTTAGATCAAGGCGACTCCATTAAAAAGCTGAACATAGTTGTTCTATGTTTTTTATATATGCTCCTGGCAGACAAAATACAGAAGACCATAAGTTGTTGATGCTCATGAAAACAAAACGAATGAGTTGCAGCCTCCCTGCATATGATAGGAATCGACGAGTCCAAGTATTGATTCTAGATCGGATCTTCTCTAGTAACGGTAAGTAATCAGATTTCGACTAGCCTTGGTCATTAATGGCAATCCAAGGTAACGTACCGGTAGTTGACTAGATTCAAGAGGGAATGTTGACTGAATTTCATCCTTGTCAGAGTGTAGGATCCCAGCCATGTATAGTGTGGATTTTTCCAAACTTATTTTCAGACCTAAAATGCTTGCAAAATCATCAAAGATCGAGATAATACCCTCTATTGATCGCTTGTTTCCTTCTGCAAATATCATGAGATCATCTGCAAAACATAGATGTGTTAGAAGGAGATTACGGCATCGTGGGTGATAGCCAAATCTACCTTCTACTGTCGCCTTATTGATCAGATGAGAAAGAACATTCATGCATATCAAAAATAAATAAGGTGATAGTGCACAGCCTTGTCGTAAGCAACATTTGCTACCAAAGAAACCCGCAAGTTCACCATTGACTTGAACCGAGAATGTAGCCGTAAAAATACAGTCTAATCCAGTGGATGAATCTCGGAGGGAAATTCATGGCCTCGAGTACATTGAGTAGAAAGGACCATTGGACCAAGTCAAAAGCTTTTGAGATATCAATTTTCATTGCACAACAGGGAGAAATGTTCTCCTTGTGGTAGTCTTTCACCAATTCTGAAGCTAACAATACATTCTCCATTAGTAACCGATCTTTAAAAAAAGTTGTTTGGTTTGGTAGCACAATCTCCGAAAGTAAGCCTTTCAAGCGATTAGCCAATAACTTCGATATCACTTTATACAAAACATTGCAAAATGAGATCGGTCTATAGTCTTTCATCACCTTTGCAGTCTCTTTTTTTGCAATAAGCGTAACAATGGTGGTGTTTACTCCCTTGGGAAGGAAACCTTTGCTGAAAAAAGATTTGACTGCCACATTGAACTCGTTTCCAATAACTGGCCATGCTGCCTTAAAGAATTCACTGTTGTGCCAGTCAGGTCCCGAGCTTTTGTTAGCAGGCATCGAAAAAAGTACGCTTCTGATTTCCTCATTTGTTACCTCCTTTTCCAGTTTTGATTTATTCTCGTCGGTACATCTGAATGGTAAGAGAGATTCCAGCTCTTGTACTGTGATTCCAACATAGTCTGTAGGAACAAGCACAAGGAAATCCGAGAAGAAAGTCGGTGCTTCTTGTTTTATTTCCTCCTGACTCGATACTATTCACCTTCTGCACATTGAATCTCCCGTATGGTATTATGAGCTTCTCGAATTTTAACAGCATTGTGAAAGATTTTATTATTTTGACCACCTGCTTGTAGCCAATGTAGTTTTGACTTATGCTTAAAGTAAGCCTCTTCTACCTCTGATAGATTTTTCCACTTCTCATAAGCTACAGTTTCCACTTTCAGCGTATCTTCATTTGGAGTCATTAATGTCTCGTGTTGCCTCTCACATAATTCCTTATAAGCAGCTGTTGTTCTTTTAGGTAGATCTCCCAGCTTATCACGACTTAGCTGGCGGATTTGGGGCTTTAACCCTTTTGAGTTTTTTTTTGTGAATCTGAACATAGCAGAGGTAGATTCAAATAACTTCGACGTGTTGGCCCAGTAAGTGTCCACGAGAGGGAGAAATTCCAACATTTTGGCTATTGAGTTAGCGAACGTGAAAGGTTTCTTCTTAGACGGTTGGTCTAAGTGGAACTGTATTCGACTTCGTAAATAGTCTGAACACCCGCCAACTTCGAAAACACAGTATGCTCGCGAGTAACGGTGAAGCCACACATCATTCATAAGTACATGATCGAGCTTTTTACAAATCAGACCCTCGTCGCGTTTGTTGCACCAAGTAAATAAAGGACCGTGGGATCCCATATTCATCAGTGAACAATGTTTAACAACATCTTGAAAGTGTAACATACCGAGAGGTAGCATAGGAGACTGAATGAAACCCGAGTGCTCCTCACCATCTAGAATTTCATTAAAATTGCCCATTAGTAACCAAGGTTTATTTCGAAACAGTGGAGAGTCATGATGATTTCTCAGATCTTCCCATAATCTCTTCCTCTCTTCTACCAAATTCTCAGCATATATGAAAGAACAGAAGAATTCATCCTCCTCACCTTCCATCAAAACAAAATAAGTTATTAGTTGGTCATTTTTAAAGACTGGAGTTATACGAACCGTATATCTCCAGAGAAACTAAATGCGTCCCAACCGATTGAATTCATAATTAGCAATGAAAGACCAGTCTTTAAAGACGGATGATACTATACTAGAAACTTTCTTTTCCTTGACGCATGTCTCTAATAAGCGACCAAATAGCATATCCTTGTTAGTTATCCAAGTACGGGCTATGGAATGTTTAATTGTTTTGTTGAATCCGCGCACATTCCATATGAAACTTGACATTTAGAGATTTCTTCGGGAGAACCTCTTGCTCGGAGTAACTTGGATTGGATCCTGTGTTACTAGCATTGAAGCTCCCGACGTACCCTTCTTCTTTTTCTTATTTTCATCTCGCGATAATGGGGGTAGGCCTTTCTCCCCAATTCCCTTGTCACCATGGATTTCCTTATCATCCTTTTGGTCTTGGGTTTTGGTAATAACATCTCCCCTGATAGTGTTTTCAACCACAATTTCTACTTCTTCATCATTATTCTCAATGATTTCTCCCTCCTCCTCAAAGAGACTAAGAACTTCAAATTTGGATGCAGTACCTATCGGCTCCTTATTAATTTGTATATTAGATTTTCCTGTCGGATTTCTTCGAGCCCTAGACAGTGAGACTGTGGACCACTGCTCCGTTTCCACAGCAGCCATCTCCAAAATATTTTTTTGTGTCATCTCTTTTGTCTGGTTTAGTTCTACTTGTTCCCCATTTTCTTCTGTTTCTGGTTTCTTCACTTCTACAAGCATGGTATATGAATCCCTAAGCTGAGTAGATATCAGAACTGGTGCACCTGAGATATCAGTTTCCAATCCCCCCCCCCCCCCCCATTTCTCACAGACAGAGCACTTGGGAGGTAACCATGGATAATGAAAATCGATCCAAAATTCACTACCATTTTTGGAGAATCGGATTTGTGATGAAACTCAAACACTTGTGATGCAATGGGTGACCCACTACACTTGTGATGAAACTCAAACATTCTGATGAGAACATTTCTATCGGAACTTTTATCAAGTAAACCCATAGAGGTATTGCTTTTTCCTCCGGCTGCTCCTTCTCAGTGATGGGAGACCACTTTGACACCACCATTGGAACTTAAGCAATATTCCACATACCTCTCTTTAAAATTCTGGTTTGAACCGAAGGATTACGAATCCGAAATCTCACCATCGTTGAATTAACTTCAAAAACATCAATATTATGTGGATCGATGCCTTGCTTCCAAATTTTGTTAAATATAACATGAATTTTAGCTATATGAGGAGCCGTATCCAAGAATTTTCCCACAAGAAAATCCTCCCAGAGTGGTGTAGCATTCTGGAAGAGTTCATCTGGGATCTCCACCATATTTTGACCATCAGAATTCGCTATGCTAACATCATACACATAACTTATTTATTTTGAACCACCAAAACCCACGAGCTTCCTTCCTTAGGTTTAGAAACATCCACCGTAGCTTCCCTCATTCTCGACGGTGCCTCCTGAGCAGCCATGACGGTGCCGGTGAGCAGCCTTTGCAATCACGAAACCTAAACCCTAGTCGCCAGTTAATCACCCTCCTTAGCAAAACACACCATTTGAGAACCCTCCACAGCCCTGTAATTCGTTATTAGTTACATCAAATTAAATTTCTATTTGACATGTTGCTTAAAAGTTCACATTTACATATTATAGTTTATAATATGTTAAGAAAGATCTTACATTGGAAAAATAAGAAGGAATATGGGTCATTCCACTCATTGCCAATTGGTTTTGATTTGGAAGTCCATGAAACTTAATATGGTATTAGAGTCCAAACACACGTTGATCCATTAATCCAGTTCGGAATGTGACTCGATCACCTCCACTAATTAATAGACCAAAATAATGCTCAATTCTCGAGATAACTAAAAGATCGTTATCTCGAGGGAGCGTGATGGATTCTGTCGAGATTAATGGCTTAAAAGAGTTCATTATCTCGAGGGGACGTGTTAAAAAAGATCTCACATCAGAAAGATGCGAAGGAACTTAGTAATATATAAAGGATATGAGCCACTCTACTCATTGCCAATTGGTTTTGAGTGGGAAACCTATGAAACTTAACATAATAACATGTTGTTCTTGCAAATATTAAAAATTATGCAATTGAATCATATAATATATTTTCTTAAAAAATCAATAACTTACATGTCGTTAGATCACCGCTCCGATCCAAACCCACTATTGAATTTTGTTGAAACAAAAAATGTTTCTATTTATCTATTTTGTCAAATAAAATTTCATAAAGCACTAGACAAAATTTCGTTTAGTTTAACTGAAAATTACAATTTTATAAATCACTAAGGTTCCATTATAATATATTTTCAAAACTAATTTTCAAATTTTTATATTATTTAAGATATATTTTTAGTATCTAACATGGAGAGAGGAGGTTGTTCGTCGGGAAAGATAGTAGCTACTAAGATTAATTATGAGCGAACGTGGTAGACAATTCAGCCCATGAGAGTTCACTCAAGTAAACTTAACTTGGTGCTCTAATTTTTCTTTTTAATTTTTTTTCCAGCAATCAAATCAAAAGAAACAATGTGACTAATCGAAGAGCCGAATTTACAAAAAATAGCCAAATTTACAACAAAATATAGTGTTCACTAAATATGAGTCAACTTTTCTCTCTCCAAAAAGGTGTTTTCTTTCAACTGTAATAGCCGCCGTTCACGGCATCTTGCCGGCAGACGAAGCCATTCCGATGCCCAAGCAGAAGAAAAAGAAACCGCCGAATCTCATCAGCACAAGATCCTCCTCCTTTGCGAGATTGTTAGCAGGCGCCCTTGTACCGACATCGAAATCCACTCCTCCTTCTCACATCTCTCATCTCGACTCGGCCTTGGGTTCTCTGGCTGAGACGATTGACTCGGTGAAATCAGTGAAGCTGAAGAATGGTTCTAAGCCGTTCACGGGGAAGAGTTCCTTCGACTCAAACCCCATATCTGAATCTCACGAGTCTGCTAATCCAGATTTTGCTGCGGCTGAGAGCTCCTCTACCGTGCATCCTCTAGAATCGACTGGTCTGCAAAAGGAGACCACTACTCTGGCTTCTGATAATCATATCTCAGGTAGCTCGGCGGCTTCAACATCTTCTCCGGGAGTCAACCACTATGTCACTGACAAGACTCCATGGGCAGAAATGTTTAAGGCTTCCCTTTGCAATCTAAAATTGATGTATCCTCCTACCTTCCTCTAAGATGGGACTCCGGTAGAGACGGTTCCAGATTTCGTTCTACTCAAAATGGCGGAGCTCTGGCGCGGACATATTGTAGCACAGTTCCATGGTCTCTGCCCTCCCCATCGCGGATTTACGCCGATTTGAATCCAATATGGGGACGACTTGGTAACATAACGGTGAGAATCCTTTCAAAAACGGTGGCTCTCATCTTCATTTCGTCCCTGTCAACTCGGGAATAGGTGCTGGAAATTGGGTTAATGGCAAGCGGGAAATTGCTCATGCTCGGTATATCCCTAGTCTCAAGAAGGTTTGTTAGAGGTGAAAGAGCTTCAGAATGCTCCGACATGAGCGATTCTGAGAAACGTTCCTCCACATTTGTATTCGCTCGAGAGTATTAGTGTGATTGTTAGTGCTATCAGAGAGCCATTGCACACTGAAAAGTCAAAGTTGGATCTCATTAACATTGGAGTCACGAAGGTAAAAGTAGTCATCCAGTTGGATGTCCCACTGCCATCTTCTGTCGTGGTGAGGGATAATCAAGGTAATGCGGTTCAAGTAGCTGTAGAATACCCCAGGCCTCCCCCCAAAGTGCTCTAACTGTGAAAGATATGGACACATGTTAAGTAGATGTCCGCAACCATTGAAGAAGAAGTCAACTCCCAAGTTGGGTCTAGGTTCAGATGGTAAGGTGCTGCCTCTTATTCAGGATAACACTCCATTTATTATGCACTCTGAAATGGGACAGGTAATTAATATAGTTAGGTAAAGTCGGTCCAGATCAAGAAAAAGGGCCAAAAGCACCCCGCCTAGATTATATCAGTTGCAAGCCAGAGATAAGGCTGGATCGAGGGATTTCATCTCGGGCAAATTCAGTTGCAGGTACTCTTCAGTCTACACCTATGAGGAAGGAGTACATTAACAAGAGTTAGGTAAATGTGACATATAATCACAGGAAGGATCCAGATCACGTTTTTCAACAACATGTGGGTTGGGATGTCCTTTAAGCTAAGGCAAAGAAGAGATTCATGAAAAAGTGGCACAACCAATATCGGTCTTTGGGAGTTGGAGTCAGTTTTCCCATTCAAGGTATGCCTTCAAACGGATCCTTGGGACATTACTAGTTTAGTCCCGACTTCTCTTTTGTGTGCATAATAAGGCTTTTTATTGGAATGTAAGAGGCTTAAATAGCTGGGCTCGTCATAGAGCAGTTAGGAGTTTGGTAACTTCAAATAATTTGCTAGTAGAGGGTTTTTTGGAGACCCATGTGATAGAGGATAATGCTAACTCAGTCTTAGCATCTACCCTACCAGGCTGGCGGATGGATAACAACTATTTTTGCTTTGATCTGGGGAGGATATGGATTGTATGGGATCCCTCGGTGTCACTTCTGGTATGCAGGAAGACGAATCAGTTGGTCCTCTGTAGTGTTAAGATTTCCAATGGTACTTCCTCTTTTGCAGTTGCTCTTGTTTATGGGAGAAATACAGAATCTGAGACGAGAGGGCTCTGGGAGGATATTACTAGGTTGTCAGCTTTTTCCCCTCTTAGGGACACTCCTTGGCTCCTAGTAGGGGACTTCAACCAGATTGATGCAGCTAATGAGCACTACTCGTTGAGTTATTCTAATATATCTCTAAGGGGTTTGGAGGATATTCAGAGTTGCACTAAGGACAATGAACTTGTGGACATTCTAAGCCATGGCATTTTTTTCTCATGGTCTAATCGTCAGCAAGAGAAACCCATTATCAGGAAGTTGGATAGAGCATTGGTCAATGGGAACTGGTTATCTACCTTTCCCAGCTCTAACGCACATTTTGACCATCCAGGAGTCTCAGACCATGCTCCATCCATTGTCACAATGGTGAATGAACCTGGAAAAGGTCAAAAGAGCTTCAAGTACTTTTCATTTCTCTCTACTCACCCCACCTTTCAACAGTCAATTAAAGATGCTTGGGAGGAGCAGATAGGGGTTGGATCTGAAATGTTTTCCTTAGGGGAACATCTGAAGGCAGCTAAGAAGTGTTGTAGAACACTCACCATGATTAGGTTTGGTAATATCCAACAAAAAACCAGTGAGGCTTGGTCTAAAGTGGAGGTTGTACAAGCGGAATTACTTTCCAACCCCTCTGATTCTTTATTCAGGGAAGAACATGTGGCCAGGAACAAGTGGGAGTTCTTTGAAGAGGCCTTGGAATCATTCTACAAGCAAAAATCAAGGGTGTGATGGCTAAAAGAGGGGGATGATAATACACGCTTCTTCCACAAAGCAGTATTAGCAAAGCAGGCCAAGAATTTGATTACACACTTGAGAGGGGAGAAAAACTCGAAGGTAGAGAACCCGATTCAGATCAAAGAGATTATACACATCTGCTGGGCACACAGGATGATACTTAGATACCTTTCTCAATTGAGAGAATCAGGGGCTTGATCCCTTTCGCTGTGAATAAGATTTGGAAGCTAAGCTGCTGTCAATACCCACATATGAAGAAATCACTCAGACAGTCTTCTCAATGCCCAGAAACAAAGCTCCTGCACCTGATGGCTTTCCAGTGGAATTCTTTTGGGAGATATGGCAGGTTGTAAGGGGAAGCACAGTGGCAGCGGTTCAGGAATTTAATGAAACAACTATTGCTCTTATCCCTAAAATCCCAGGCGCTAAGAATCTTAACCAATTCATGCCAGTCTCTTGTTGTACAACATTTTTCAAGGTGATATCTCGGCTTATCTCTAAGAAGCTAAAGTTGTTTATATCTGATGTTGCTCAAAATAACCAGGTTGGGTTTATCAAGGGTCGCTTACTCTGCGAGAATGTCCTTCTTGCATCTGAGCTAGTGGAGAACTTTCATGTGGAGGGAGAGATTACAAGAGCCTACCTCCATATTGACTTAAAAAGGCATACGATAACATGAATTGGGTATTCCTCATCAATATTCTCAAAGCTTTACATCTTCCTCCAACTTTCATCAACTGGATAAGGGTTTGCATTTTCTCTCCCTCTTGTAGTATTGCTCTTCATGGTGAGCTGGTGGGTTATTTCCAGGGAATCAAAGGGATAAGGCAAGGGGACCCCATGTCTTCACATCTGTTTGTGTTAGTCATAGATGTCTTGGCTAGGTCCCTTGATCAAGAACCAGTCTCTGGGTCATTTTAGCCTCACCCAAAGTGCATGGCTCCTTTGGTAACTCATATCAGCTTTGTTGACAACTTGTTAGTCTTCTTTGATGGCCATGAATCATCTTTACAGGGCATATTACACATACTCGATGATTTTAAGAAGGGATCAGGATTGGACAGCAATACACCGAAAACAGTATTGATATTGGATGGTGGTGACAGTGTTGCACTCTCTCAAATGGTTGTCCAGTTTGGTATGTCACAAGGGTCACTCCCGGTTCGCTACTTAGGGATTCCTCTACTGGCTCAAAAGATGAGCAAACAGAATTATCAACCACTCATGGATAGAATAAACCTCAGGTTCACATCATGGACAGTAAGGCACCTATCTTTTGCAGGTCGTCTTCAGCTCCTGAAGTCAGTCATTCACTCTACAATTAACTTTTGGCCACCTATCTTTGTATTGCCTAATAAGTGCTTAGTAAAGATAGAGAGTATGTGTAATGCCTTCCTGTGGCGAGGGGCACCTAATTTAGCCAGGGGAGTGAAGATCGCTTGGGAGAATGTGTGTACAACGAAGGAGTGTGGTGGTCTCGGATTGAGAAGACTCATTACTTGAAATAAGGTACTTGGCCTCAAACTGATTTGGCTTTTGTTCTCAGCAGCAGGTTCTCTTTGGGTGTTATAGATGAGGATCAACTTGATTGGATCCAAGAACTTTTGGGACTTGAATTCGGGTCCTTCTAGGGTAGTTGGATTTGAAAAAAGATATGCAAGCTCATGCCGCTAGCACGACCATTCCTTGTCTGTGAAGTTGGCTCTGGTGAAACAGCAAAGTTCTGGCATGATGACTGGATAGGCTTGGGCCCTCTATTGGATTTGGCAAGTCCTACTGGGCCTCAAGTGGTAGGAGTCCCGACAGATGCAGTGGTCAGAGATGCTATAAGGGGGAGAAGTTGGAGGTTCTCTACTAGTCGTAGTCGAAATCCTATTTTGGTGATGCTTAGAGGCACCCTACCTTAACATGAGGCCTTCATTGACTGTCTTCACGACGACTCCTATCTCTGGAAGGCAGGTGCTCATGCTCCTTCAAGCCGGTTCTCGGCGGCTCAGACTTGGTTGGCTCTGAATCCTTAAGGTAATACTCTTCAATGGCACAAATCAGTATGGTTTAGGGATAGAATCCCCAAACATGCTTTTATTTTTTGGATTGTGGCATGGAGTCGTCTCCATACAAGGGACAGGTTGAGGTGTTGGGGTCTTCCTATTCCTTCTTGTTGTATTCTATGTAACCTGCATGATGAATCTCGGGATCATCTCTTTTTTGAATGTGAGTTCAATTCTGAAGTTTGGAGCTTTTTCACTTCAAGAGCAGATGTTAATCCACCCATCCATTTCATGAACTGTCTTCTATGGCTTCAGCAAGCATCCAGGAACCACAATGTTTCATACATCATCAAGTTAATCTTCCAGGCATGTGTGTATTCGATATGGAGAGAAAGGAACTTGCGCAACTTGCGCATACATACGGACACCACTCGTTCAGCTGCGGTGCTAATTAAGGAGATCCAACTTTAGATTAGAGCACAACTCGACCCCTTATCCAGGGCAAAACCATTTACTTCCTCTTCGGAGTCTTTGTTATCTACTTGGTTTAGTATGTTTCTGTTTAGGTAACTTTATTCTAATACTTCTCGCTTTTATTTCTAAGTTCTCATGAGTAAATTCTTTTGCTGGACTGTTGCTGCAGATAAGGTTTGTCTTATTATGTTGGGACCTGTGGCCTTTTTTGTGGGTGTTTATGCTTTGTATTTTTTTTCATCTAGTGGAAATTAAGTTAAAAAAAAAATTTACAAAAAATACAAAGTGTAAGTCGAGTTCTTGAACCGGTCATTAGGTGAGAAGGATTCTATATGGTGTTTAGCTCTGTAAAAATGAATCGACGAGAGCAATTTATGTTTAGCTTGAGGTGAATGATAGTGAATGGCTTTGATATGTTATCATCACTCCATTGATCTCTCGGTTCTATCCATCCCGTTTTCATTGAAAGCAACGAAAATATATTTAATACTTTTCGAATGTTAATAGCTTAACTGTTAAAATATTTTAGATAGAAAATCTTAGAAATCATCGATTCAAATAATGTTGGAAGGAACCATATAAAATATTCAAATTTTCAATTTTTAAATGATATACAAACCTAGACACAAAATCTCTTAGAACATTCCAATCGCTGATAATTTCTTTTAGTCTCTCATATATAATATTTTATTATAATTAAAATATTTATTTAGATTTTTAATTATAAATCAAGAATTTTTCTAATCTATAAAACTATATATCAAATAGATTTTTCATTAAATATTTAAATGAGAATATATCTTATTCTCTCTCCTATTTTTCTAATACTTTTTATTATTAGTTCATAAGAAACTACGCAATAGATTTTTGTTGAAAGTGCTCTTAGTTATTTTTTAGAAAATGATATTCAATACTTGAGCCATGTTATATACAAGTATGCTTCGAAGTGATTTATAAACCGTCACTAATTCAACGAAAAATCCACGAGTTCAAAATGGTGTAACCAATGATCAGATACAATATACAAGCACGTTTTGCTGGATTAAGTCTTAGTCACAAACACATCCTTGGCCAGTGTAACGAAGCGGCGGATAAGTCTAGCTAAAAGCGGTTCTCAAGATATATGCACTATTTAATTCTTCTTGTTTATTCATTCACAATAGTTTATTGAATCTGTTCATCGTGACAATGTCTTATCTTTCAATCATCAATAATTTAGTAAAGAATTAAAAAAAAAAAAAGACTCAAAATTAGAATACCCCTTTGGAGAGGAAATGTGACGTGGCATGTCATAATGAATAATGAACGGTTTATGTGACCGTTACTACACAAAGGTCATGTGATCTTTTTATCTGATCGAAACTTTGGTTTACAACTAACCGGATCGGGTCAAACTAATAAATCAACCCTATAGAGACACGTAAAGAAACCATTAGCAGATATATAATGAAAACTCCAATATTAGATCATTTAGAAAAATATCCTAGATTAACACTCTAATTAGTTTGTTTTTCTAATCTACCACACACTCTTCTTACTTTTCCATTATTAACATTCATTAAACAATCAAATTACTATCTAACTCTTGTGTTATAAACAATCAAAAATCTCTTAGCTCCTAATTGGCCAATTCTTTTAACTTGCGACATTCCTCTTCTCCGACGTTCTTCTCCGACTCCGGCGATGTCTCTATCTTTGTTTTCTTCTGTCATCGACATTGATCCGGCAATGTTTTAGGCTAGGTTTGGTGAGGTATCCATCTTCTGCACTCTGTAGTTGAAAAGAGATTCAAATGAGGTCTTTGTTTTCTAATCCTTTTTCTCCGTCGAGTTCTTCATCTCTTGCTTCTTGTTCTTGTTTTGATCGGTTAGTCTCCTTTCATATTTCTCTCTGTCATTCTCAGTTTCTATATGCTTTGATTAGTTTCGATTTTGACATTGGGGAGCGAAGTATCGAACTAAGTAGATATATGCTTTGATTAGTTTCGATTTTGACATTGGGGAGCGAAGTATCGAACTAAGTAGATATCACTTGTTAGCAAATGTTTAATCAATGTTAGCGAACGTTTAATCATTGTTAGTCTCCTCTTAATCAGTGTTTTCTACTTCTTCGATCTGTGAATTTGATTAGGGGAATCGTGTGTTGTTATTTCATGAGCATTTGGTTCCTATGCTATGAAACAATTTTGATTTCTGTTTTCTATTTTGTCATCGACTCAGATTGAATATGGTAGAGTTATACTCAGTTTGTGGGAAGTGGACACAAGCTGATAAAGGATATTGGTTTTTTGAAATTGATTCAAATAGAGGTGGATCGCTTTGCGACGTACATGATGATATCACATTAAATTGTTTAGCTGAGATGTTAGTTGAGGATTTTGGACTTGCTTGTTTAGCGAAAGATATAACACTTAGTTATGAACTTCCTCAACGAATGAAGAGTTTGGTAGAAACTTCTCCACCGGTCTATATACGGAATGATCGTCAATTGAATATGTTTATGAAGAAGATTCAAGAGGATTCAGACCTGATTCGATTGTTTGTAACAGTTAGTGATTATGTTTTCTTTACCACTTTAGTAATTTCTTTGATTGACTCTCACTTTGCCCTTTATTTTAGGTTCCCAATAACCATATTGTTTTTGAGAAAACAGAGAGCAACCTTCAATCCAATACAATAGAGAACACTCGATTTTTGCAGCAATTGAGTGGTGATTCATCCTTTGTTGCATCCGTTCATAAAGTGATTGAGGTAAAATATTTTGTTTTATACACATTACGATTTATGAGTTTTTTAAAGGGTGAGTGTGATAGATATAGATACTGCGACTATTGTAAATGAGATGGTGTGTCCAAGATAGATAGTATTGTGAAAATGAAGGTGATAGATATAGATATGGTGAGTATTTTGTGAATGAGATGATAGATAAGGTGATAGGCATAGATATTGTGAGTCAGGAAGGCATTCCTAACATATGTTTTCACACTTGTGTGTCTGTTTTTAGGAGTATAATCGACCAAGTGGAAGTGGCATGTCAGATTCTGCCCAACATAATGATACAACCTCAACTGCTGATAAAGGGATTCTTGCATCTCATCCAGATCCAGATCCAGTATCTATAGGCTGTTCACAACACACTCAAGGATGTGATGATATACATGAGGGCAGATATTTCACGAACAAAGAAGAGTTGATGATGGCTATGAGAAAATGGGCACTTAAGTGGAAGTTTGAGTTCAGGTCATTGTGGTCAGACACAACAAGATTGATATTGGGTTGTCTCGATGCTAAATGCAGCTGGAAGATGCGTGCAACAAAGCTCAAGTCATCTAATTTCTTTGTGGTGAGGAAGTACATGCATGAACACAATTGTGATACAACACATAGGAATGCAAATCATAGGCAAGCAACTGCAAAACTGTTAGGTACTTATATTTGCAGCCACTATGGAGAAAAGAAGGCTGGTCTCAAGCCTAAACAGATTGTTGAGAAGGTTCGATTAGATCATGGTGTCCATATAAATTACAAAAAAGCTTGGAGAGCAAAAGAGGAAGCTCATATTTTGGTTAGAGGCACTCCTGAGGACAGTTACAGCAACCTATCAAAGTGGTTGTACATGGCTAATGAAAAAAATCCAGGGTCAGTGTTTAATCTTGAGTTAGATCCTCATAGTAGATTTAAATACGTTTTTATTGCATTTGGCTCGTCAATCAGAGGTTTTGCTTTGATGAGGAGAGTGATTGTTGTTCATGGTACCTTCCTAAAGGGAAAATTCAAGGGAACGTTGTTAGTAGCTACAACACATGATGGAGATTATCACTTATATCCGATAGCCTTTGCTATTGTTGATTCTGAAAATGACAAGTCATGGAATTGGTTTTTTAGGTGCCTGCGTTGTATCATACCTGATGCACAAGATTTGGTGTTTGTTTCTGACCGTGCTCCATCCATTGCGAAAGCACTTTTAGACTTGTATCCAGCTTCACACCATGGAATCTGCAGATTTCATCTCGGAAACAACATTAAAGTCAAGTTTAAAGGTGATTCGTGTTTGCCACTTTTTGAATCTGCAGCTAATGCTTATACTCGTCAAGAGTTTGCTACATGTTTAGAGATATACAAATTGCAAATCCTAAGCTGGCCACATATTTAGAAGAAGCTGCTTTCAGGAAGTGGGCTCGTTCTTATGCTCCTTCGAACCGTTACAATATGATGACAACAAACATTGCAGAGTCGTTTAATTCAATGTTGACAGGACCACGGGAGTTGCCGGTGCTTTCCCTTCTTGAGACAATCCGGTTAACGCTGACTTCATGGTTTCATGAAAGACGTGAAATGGCTGCTAAACACAACAAGCTTGTCACGCCAAAAGTAGTGGATAAGTTGGTGTTAAGGTTCCCAGATGCAATGAAACTTGACGTCTTCCAAGTCAATCAAGACGATTTTGAGGTAAAGGATAACATGAACAAGTTTATTGTCCACCTAAAGAACATGCAGTGCAGTTGTTGTGTTTTTGACATTGACAAAATACCTTGTATTCATGCCATTGCTGCTGCGAAACGTTCAAATATGGATGAAAATAAGCTCGTTCATGATTGCTACTTGACAGAGACATGGGCTAAAGCATATTCTGAAAGCATACACCCAAATGGAGAAGAAAATAATTGGATTTTCCCAGATTCTGTAATTGTATTCTTATGTGCACCTCCAGGTAGTAAACCAAGCAGTGGTAGACCGCCAAAAAAGAGATTGCGCTCTGTTGGAGAGTTTGGTGTACCGGATTCAAAGTCTCAGAGTCACAAGTGTAGCAGATGTGGTAGAGGAGGACACAACAAGAGTACGTGCAGAGTTGCGATATGATTAAGGGCTTGTTAAAGGTATCTTGTATACATTCATTTCCTTTTTAAAGTTTTATGTTGAATACGTGACAGTTTTTTGTGAAACGTTTTTAATATTTATCAAATCTTTTTTGCAGATCATGTGGCTGAGGACGATCCAATAAGATACTATGGCTTACATTAGTGGTTTCAACTAAATTTGTTTGAGTGTATACTCGAATTATTGGTTATAACAACATATAAAGGAAAACATTCCTAAATTTCAAAAGCACCTTCCTAAATAATATGAAATTGTTCATAAATTGTGTTTTTAATGTTCATTTTTGTGTTTTGTCTTAATGTATCATATATTAATTCATGTTATTAGTGATGGATAATGGTTTGATTTTGTGAACATCTTGATTTCTTATCTATATATTTTGTTAAGACTACCTTTCTAAAATTTAAAAACACCTTCCTAAATTCAAATAAACATGTTTTTAAATGTTTTTAAAATTTTTTTTGCCTATCATGTATCAGATATAACTACATTTGTGTTTAGGGTTTAATGATGGATACTGATTTGCTTGTACACATCCTAATCTTTTTTTTTTTTTTAAGATTGACTTAGTGTTTAATGTATATATATAATTAATTTGACAGAATACATGAATGAGAAACATGGCATATTGGTTACACACTCTCCAAAAACACTATAAACCCGGGTTTGAGTCTCCGTGGCCGGGGATGCCTAGGATTTTTTTTAAAGATTGACTTAGTATTTAATGTATATTTATAATTAAGTTTATGGAATACATGAATGAGAAACATGGCATATTGGTTACACACTCTACAAAAACACTATAAACCCAAGTTAGAGTCTCATTGGCCGAGAATGCCCAAAATTTTTCTTTTGTAAACTTTTGAAACAGCTTCCTAAATATTTATTAAACCTTTCCTAAATTTTAAGAATAGGTTCCTAAAATTAAAAAAAAACACCTTCCTAAATATTATTAAACTCTTCCTAATTTCAAATAAACCTGGTTTAAAATGGTTTGCATATCCTGATTTATTTTGTTAAGTATTTAGTGTTTTTTTGAGAAGTATGAGAAGCATGGCATATTTTGTTAAAACAACTTCCTAAATATTCATGAAACTCTTCCTAAATAATATTTCTAAGTTATTATTGTTTAAGAATGCCTCCCTAAATATTATGAAACTTGGTATTTGACACAAACATTAGCCCAAAAACATTGACATAAACATATCAGTTTCAAATGTTTACAATGTCATCAAAATAAAATCATATCAATCTCATTACCTACAATGATCAGGAAATCAAACAGAAATCAAATCTATCTTATTCACTACAAATTCTCGATAGATATCAAATGCCATCTTCAATCTTGTGTCTTCAGCAGTTATATATGTCAGTTTTATCATCAAGTCCTCTATTCCCATAGAGTGGCACTCAATCATCTTAATGATGAAGAGTGCACAATTCTCATCAATGGTTGTATGCATAATGTATTTCTTTGGGCAGTAGACTTTGTATGGAGTGAGCTCTTGATCAATAGGGTGTACCTTCCCCCCAGCACAACGAAGAAGATATGGTATCATCTCTGCAATGAAAACCAATATACAATCACTCATTATGTATATATACTGCAAACTAACATAGTTATATTACATAAAAGGGTTTTTTATGGATTCATACCTGCAAATGGTCTGATGAGACTGTGTATCAAATCACCTGTACACTTGTTGCTTTTACAGTCTAATATTGTGATTGTTCTTGTAGTGAAGCGTATCTCCATGCCAATGTGTTGTTCGTGTTGGTAGCAATAGGCGACGCCATACACTCCATCAATGTCATGCCATTTCTTTGCAGGAAGGCAAATAGAAGGTACGTTGCCTCTGACAATATCTAACAAATCCTTAGGAAACTCATATTGTGATTTCCATGGATCTGATATCTTGAAATACTTGTAGCATTCACTCAGTCTTCTGAGGAAGCTAATTCCTACAAATACAAACTTTGGGAGCCTCTTGTTATGGAAGTAGACTGGGTCTTGATTCTTTCTGATCCAAATTACTCCTAATCCTGCATCGACATGCTGTTTTTTACAAAATTCAAAACAAGTAATCAGTGTATTTTTCTAATTAAATACTTTGCACATTATAATTAAATACATCAAAGACATCACATACTTCTACTGCAACACAAAAAACGATATGGTTATGTCTTGTAAAAAACATTTCGAAGATATCACATACACAACATTAGTTATTAAAGAACCAAAATAAATCCGTGTTCACAAGGTCTTCCTAAAAGTAAGATGTTTTTTAACAAACCTCTGGTGGAGTAAAAAATTTAAGATCAAACGTTGGCTCATTAGTTTGTGACTTCACATCCTTCTCACTTTTTTCCTTATGCAACATAAAAACATAACAAAAAGTCAAAAAGCAAACAGTGTTGTTTATCTAAAAGTATTTTAGAGGATATTGTTTATACTTA
Organism: Crucihimalaya himalaica; assembly: GCA_004349715.1. Classification (NCBI taxonomy): domain Eukaryota; kingdom Viridiplantae; phylum Streptophyta; class Magnoliopsida; order Brassicales; family Brassicaceae; genus Crucihimalaya; species Crucihimalaya himalaica. The sequence goes on along the minus strand of SMJT01000074.1, from coordinate 629,586 downwards.
CCTTCTCTTTTGGTTCATGTTCACCTTCTTTCTCTCCCAGCAGGTGGCATATGTCTTCGATTTTAAAATCATGTTCTATGCCTAAGTCATGCAGTAAAACACGGATGCGTGTTTTAAGAATTGCTCGCACTACTCCTTTCCTCCATTTGTTTTCGTATTTAGCTTCAACTTCTTCCATCAGCTTTGGCACTGTTATCTCCTGAGAGAGTGATGGTGTTTCAGTACGTGTAGGAGATGGAAAATGAATGTTATCATCTCTATCAAACTGCAAGAATAAAAATCACAAGTTAATGGCTATTGAAAAGATGCTAAAATACACACATAAAATCTCAAAAAAATGTAAAAGCTCACCTCATGATGTTGATTGTCTTCTTCTACATCATTGTTTTGATCCACACCATCCTCAGCATTATCTCTCTGCAACAAGGATCTATTTTAGCTTCCTATAAATTTAGTTTTCAATAAAACACAGAAACCTAACCTCTTGATTTCAGTTGGTTTCGTCCACATTATGATGTTTATCTTCTTCATTTTGATTCATACTATCATCATCTCCACATCTCTGAGTAACATTTTCTGTATCAGCCTGCAAATAAAAAACATTTTTAGTATATGTTTAAGAAAACTTTCATACATTTAACATATGAGGAAAAAATCAGGAAATCTTACCTCAGTAGTTGAATCGAGCTTCTGGGTTACTTCTTGTGTTTGTGTACCGGCATTTGTCTCATCCTTGTTCATCTATTCAAACATTGGACAGTAATTGTTAGAGTCAGTTCTTTTTCCCCATGGTGTTTTCAATTGTTTAAAAATATTTTTATGAATATTGTCTTTACCTCATCTGTTGAATTGAGCTTCTGAGTTAATTCAACAGTAGGATCTTCTTCTTGTGTCGCCTTCGCAGTATTCTGAGTCTCTGAATTCTGAGTCACTGGAATTGTATCTTGTTCATTTGGAGATTTGTTAGCTGGAGGGATCCCAGTATCTGTGTTGAAGTTTTGAGTTGGGGAATTGTTAAATAGAGGGATTCCATCATCTCTGTTATGCTGCTACAACAGAAAATGCAAACAGTTAATTGTTAATTGTAAGGAAAATCATCCAAAGTCCTTAAGTGTACTTAGAACAAGTTATTTTACCTGATCGTCTGTGTTTACATTATCATATATTCCCAGCTTCTCCTCTATTTTTGATAAACGGTTGTTGACATTTCTGAAACCGTCTTCAACAATCTTGTATAGATTGTTCATCATCGAGACAAGTGACTCACCCGAAGAAGATGGTCTGGCTCTCTCTTTGGCACCGAACTGATATGAATTCATAGCAACCTGTTCAATCACATCCCCAACATCCAGTGATCCTTTTCTCCAGTCTTCAGCTGTCATCTTGTAACTTTTGTTCAATAACTCGACCATCAAACTCAGATCCGAATCATCTGTGTCTTCCAACAAGACTCCATCTTCTGGATCATCAGGTATTGGAGGTAAGGTGCAAATCACCTTCAGCTGCATAAAAAAAAAAACCGATTTATGAATCTCTTCCTAAATTACTATAAATCCTTCCTAAAAGCTAATAACATAACAAAACTCACCTGATCTGATGATTCCATGCTCTCCACCTGAGCAATTGTAGGAGTAGCAATGTGTGTGTATCGTTCACACAAGAATCCATTATGTCTCTCTATGAGAATAACTCGACTAAACGCTGTTTGTAACAGCGGTATAGACTCGAGTATCCACAGGTTCAACGCTAATGGATACCCGTGTATATCATACTTTGCCTTCTTCAGGTTTGATGGCACAACTTTCTTTATCGATTTCAGCAGGAGATTGTAAGCTTCCCTTCCCCACGGATACTCAACCAGTACACCAGCATCTTGGGCGATCTTTAGCTTCTTCGCAGGGAATTTGTAGTACTTGTGTCTCTGAAGCAGTATACTCTCAATGAGTACCAGCATAGCTAAGGAGAACCTCTCATCTTCTGCGTCTGCGTGAGTCTCTCTCAGAATCTCAATAAGGTCTTCTAATGTGTGCCCATCTTCTGTTTTTGCCCAGTCATGTTGATCATAATCAACACCTTCATCAGGTTCCCATTCAGCACATTTCAATCCTGTGACCATATGAAACTCTGTTATCGAGAACCTCATAGGTTGTGCTCCAAAATGAAACCAGATCTCATTCTCTTTCGGTGTGATCAAACTCCTACTTAGCAAACAGTGTACCATCTTCCCTCACATTGTCAACCCCCTTGTGCTAACCTTCAGAATTGGTCCTAAGAATGAGTCTCTGATCCTCTAGAACTCTACATCAGTGAGGATGTTTTTTACTTCCTTGATGTATTCGTAGTTCGCAAATTAATTTACAATTGCCCCTGATTTAGGATCATCTCCTATGTTGAAATGGAGCTTAGGCAGTGTGACACTTGTAGGAAAAGAATCTCCCATGTTCTGCTGCCAACAACAAAATAAGAAGAAATTAGTAAATCTGTTTAGGAAGGTCTTCATAAATTACAAGTACCCGTTCCTGAATTTTTAACTATGTTTCCTAAACATTTAAAACCAAACATACACCCACCCACACAGTCACACACACACACAAACAAACACATCACACAAACACACACAGACACACACACAAACACACTCACAAACACAAACATACACCCACCCACACAGTCACACACACACACAAACAAACACATCACACAGACACACACACAAACACACTCACAAACACAATCACACAGACTCATTATATGCATATAATATGATGTTATCCTAGCTTTATAAAAGATGCATATAATATGAACAAAACTGGACACATTTTCTTTCTTTTTATCAACACAAAAGCTCAAATCAATATTAAAACCAATCCTCATAGCATGTATTTTGATTCCAAATCCATTTTGTGTTTTCAACTATGAAATTCTAAATCACACATACAAACACAAACACACACACATACACCCACTCAGACACACATACACCCACACACACACACACACACCATAAACACACTCAAACACACATACATACATACACACACACACACACAAACACACTCACATACTATTGAACACACACACACACAAACAAACACCAGTTAATCTCCCAGACCAGTTAAGTTTTTGCTTTACTAAGGATTACACCAAAAAACTAGTAAAAGCCAGAAATGGAGACAGAAATGTTCATGAACGAAATGCATATTAGATCCACAACATCTATGCAGCAAATCACACACTATTGAACACACACACACACACACACACAAACAAACACCAATTAATCTCCCAGACCAGTTAAGTTTTTGCTTTACTAAGGATTACACTAAAAAACTAGTAAAAGCCAGAAATGGAGACAGAAATGTTCATGAACGAAATGCATATTAGATCCACAACATCTATGCAGCAAATCGCAAGAGATTTAATAGATTGGAGCCAAAAAGCAAACACAAAAACCATTCAACAGCGAGATTTTACGAGCAAGGAAGATAAATTGAGTTTAGGAAATTGAAATTGAAATCATAATTCGAGCATTGAGTTTGAAATCATGCTCTCTTGAGCTTAGGAAGAAAGTATGGAAATCACACTCGAGTTCATGGCAAGCTTGTAAGATCGAAATTGAGTTTTACCTTTAGAAAAAGATCGATCCAAACCGCAGAAGCTTTGGAGCGGCGACGGCGATGAGAGACCGGCGAGAGATGGCCGGATTGATTAGGGAAGATATCGGCGACGACAACGACGGTTTCCGATTCGGGTTTGTTTCGTGTTTGGAGTTTGTTTCGATAGGGGCAGTATGATCAATTCTCTGACTCACAAATGTTAATAATGGGAAATGTCAACCCATATGCTATTTTTAACCCAAAAACATAAAACTGTGGTATTTTAGAGAATTGCCTTTTAGTAAAACTAAATTCCAATATATTATATTTTTTACTTATTTTACGTCGTATTAGAGAGTGCTAACGACCGGTGCTCATTGGTTAATTGCTTAATTCTAACTAGCCCTATCTAATCAGAAAAAACGGGCAGGTAACCTATTATATAGGTTTACACGAAGGACAATAACATTATGATTTTCTAAAGTAACGTTTGGTTATTAATATGTTTCCATAATTAAGATTGAGAAAAAAAAAATTATATATTGTTCTTTTATTTATTTAAAATATTATATATATATATATATATTATAAAAAAAATTATATATGATTATATGAACTATTCTACGAAAGCTTTTACGACATGCAAAGTTATGTACAACCCTTAGATTTTCTACTAATCTACATCATATCAACGATGAACAATATCTTAGGATCTGAACAATAATCATCCCGCACCATACTACATATAAATATATATATATATATATATATATATATATATATTTATCAAAAACATATATACATATATATTTATATATTTTTATTACTATTTAAATTACATAGCATTTCTTCCAGAACCTACCGTAGCCTTTCTAACTTTTAAAAGCACTACAAATGGTTTTCGTCTTGCACAATTAATTTGCTAGAAAGTGCACTTTCTATAAATAGAATGCCGATATTAATGTAAAAAACCTTTAAATTTATAACTATTGCACCAAGAGACTTTACACCTTTCTATGTCAGTAAAATATAACAAAAAAATGTAGTAATATATATCCTGAAATAACGTTTAATTAATTCATCTTTCTGAGCTCTTTCATGATATTTTTAAGTTTATTTCTCTAACTGGTGCACATATGAGATATATAATAGTCGCATAAAGTTGACCAACGAACACCATGGACACCCATTTAGGATTTTTTTGGTGGATCATTATCCCTACTCATATATTCCAATTAACAATTGTTAAAAGAAAAAATTCCAAGAAAACTTTAAAATCTTGTACCTGTCTCCTTTTCATAAAACTAAGCACTGTTGTCGTCATTTCTTGCCTTTTTCTTTTAATTTGAGCTTTCTGAAACTTATGCAAGTTGACCAACAAATATGCATGCAAGTTATGAAACAGACATGTGTCGTTTTACTCATAATATGTGTCCGTTAGTGGACGGACCTCCATTCGCAGGCATATGATGTTTCTTTCTATAAAACGTATTATTTTAAACGCTTGACGCATTTGAGCTATTCGACGTTTATAAGTGAAATCGATGGAAAGAGAGAGATATTTTCTCAATCTGGATATTTTGTAGATTTTTAGATAGTTTGTTTACATGAATCAAGAGTTTGATAGACTTTATTATAGTCAACTTATTTTATTGGATTTAATAATAAGTTGATGGATATATATATATATATGTAACTACGTTCTGGTTGTCATGAAATATAAATAATAAACCTAGTATTTTGAATTTACATAATTTTAAACCTAGTATTAATTTTCTTTTCTCTAAGTTGGTATAATTTTAGGTCTGAATACGGATAGATGCTTACATATCATCTCGAATTACAAAACAGTTAACAAAAATTTTCACCATAATCTAAAACTTTAACCAAGCGGTGGTGGTTTAATAGTTTTCATTTGAAAAGGAGTTGTCCTATTGATCCGGCCAGAGATCGATTTCCCTCTGAAATTCACTAAATTAACTCATTTGCCACCAAAGCATTCAAATGATCTCTCTAGAATTAGTCGGATCTCATAGTCCGTTGACCCGAAAATCAGCTAGAGAGTAAAAGTTACTGCGACTTGGTTCGGAGTTTATGATGTCCGTTGAACCGGATCACCTGGCTTATCAAAAAAAAAGAACGTTAAACGTTAGTTTCCCATAGAGAACGATACTTGTCTAATTATAAATTCGTATAGAAATGGCAAAATTTCGATTGTGTCACAAATTCTAAAAAAATATCTTTGGTTAGAAGAAAATAAGATCAAAAGAGGAATCGAAATTGATACCCGAAGATATTAGTAATAGAAATTTAGAAATTCAATATTCCGACCGACCCTTTGATGGATTTGATCTCCCATGGGTGAGTGTGAGTTAAAGAAGTGAATAGTCTCAGACTCAGACCACTTGACTAGTAGACAAAAAAGAAACAAAGATATTTAAATAGGGCACAATATAAGAAACAATGCGGTCTTCCAAGGTGTCTAGATTCCGGTTTTTATTTTTAAGTAATTTTCTAGTTCCATAAAAGACGTATCAGAAGTGGCTATCTCTATCTTCATTTTTCATCTGTTTCATTATAATATATAAAATAATAGAAAAAAAAAAACACGACAAGATATGTGTGTATATACACAAACATGTGCTAGGTATATAAATCACTCTCTGCCCAACTCAACGGAAGTGTTAAGCCTTAGAGTAAAAAAAAAAAAAAAATGAAATCAGACATTACTCTACCCATACTCGCTGAAGATGGCGACTGCAGCGAGAGGAAGCGGGTAAGAGGTTCTGATCCGGAATCTGCCGTTGGCAACGAAGACAGACCTCTAAAATTACAAAAAATCGAAGGCAACGGTACGTATTTTACTAGTTAATTATGAAACTCCCTGGCTAGTTTTGCTTCTTCTCGAATTTTCAAGAGTGTTTGAACCTACTTTAGCACAAAACTGTCGCTTTTTTTTTATTAAATTAATTATCGTGTCATAAGAATTAAAATCTAATTTTAAAAAGGAGAAAAATATGATATATTATTATAGAATATTTTATTGAACCTAAGACTAATTTTTGTTCTTGGTTAATAACTTAAGAACAAATTTTAAAACTAGCACTCTAGTATCATCAAACTAGAAAAGTTTTGGGTGAATAAGTATTCTATATTGTACGTTTTAGTTTCCACTTTCCATAGTCGACACAAAAATTTTAAATATCGTTCATTCAATTCTTTAAACATTTTAAGCTTGAAAAAACTTATATTTGCTTTTATTTTTTAGCGTAAAATATATAACAAAAAAATCGTTACGACAAATAAAATTTCTACGTATTTAGGAGATGTTAGGACATCAGAAGGAACACACGTGTCTGTCGATGAACTTATGGCTGACGTGGCAATCAACGATAAAGACGGGAAAAATAACGCCGTCCACGGAGTAGTCTCAGTCATGGGACGGCAGAGAGCTATGACAACCGCCGTTTCCACCGTCGTGGACGAGATACCGTCTTATGACATCTTCGGAATCTTTGATGGTCTTAGGCTCGCTAAATATTTCGAGGACAGGCTACGTCGGCTCGTGAAGGAGGAAGTAAGAGCATGCCAGGGCCGTGGGGTTGCGGTGGACTGGAATAAAGTTATGAGATCGTGTTTTTCTGAGACGGTGGGGACAGTAAGTTCCACCGCGGCAGGAGCGGTGGTTACGATAGTCGGAAAAGAAGATGTGATTATGTTGTGCCGTGGTGGCGCAAGGGTGGTTCTATACAATCAAGGCGGGGTAGCTTTACCCCTGTGCCATATCCATCATCACAAGGTAACTTTTTTGTTGCCATTAAACTCATTAAATTGGATCATTTATTTTCTTTTTGGCATTAGTGTGTATATTATAAAGTGCAAATTCCCAAGAGAAAATATATCCATATTGTGTAATTTAAAAAGTATATTATAATTTCATACAACATGGATTTAGGTATGTTTAGAAGTCTATCGTCACTCAAATGTTTTTTTAGTATTTCTAACCAAATATATTTGTTGTCATCTTTTTCAGGATGGTGTAGAGCAAATCCTGAAGATCCATAAACGAAAAAAGATAGACGACTTCATAGTACTAGCATGCGATGGCCTTTGGGATGTTGTCTCCGACAGTGACACATATCAGCTTGTCAAACGTTGTCTTTACGGCAAATTACCAGACGGGTTCAATCCTTACTATATTATTATTAATTTTGTTCTTTTCAAAAATATTACTAATATAGTTAGGGACTTATGGGATTTTCAATTCACGTTTCTCCATCTTTTTTGTATAATTGTAGATTAAGAAAGTTACTATAAGACTAATGAATGGAATCTGATACATGTTTTTTTTTTTTTTTCTTTTTCTAATTTATTTGGCAGATGGAACAGTGAATCAAGCACGACAAAGGCTGCAGTGATACTGGCAGAGCTTGCAATTGCTAGAAGAAGCAAAGAAAACATAAACGTCGTCGTTATTGATCTTAGAAGCTCTAATGTTTATTAGTTTTACGTAAGTATTACTATTATAAGTTTCTATTTTACATCTTTCTTTTTTAGATATGCCTTTTTTGTGTTTGTTCGATTAGTTTTTTTTTTGCTTTTGTTTTCTCTGATTTTCTGTTTTTTTTTTTGAAATATAATTGGTTGGGAGTTTGTTTTACACACCTTTGTTCTGTCATTCTCCTCGATGACAAGTTACTATTTATATATGTTTTACGTATGCAAGATAACTTTTTGAATAAAAAGTATTGCATACAGCAGATTTAATCTTATTGTAGCTGAGAAATGTTATGTGAACAATGCAAATAACAGTTAGCTTGTTTGGTACAATAATTGTATACCTGATGCAAATTGATATTTGAATAATACTACAAAAAAAAAAATGAGAGTCAAATATATAATAACGCTATACAGAGTGTAGAAGAAACATAGTAATTTTATTAACTACAACAAAGGCTTTCCAGCAGTGTGGGGACGAGCTGAAGTTCCACATAACTTTCAGACTCTGAAAAAGCATAGTGGGACGAGTTGAAGAAGTATCAGAGCTTAATGTCAGAAATTTTATATATTAAAAAAAAATCAAAAGCGCTATTATTCATTTTTAAAATGGTTAATTACGCATTTGCTTTTAATGAATCTAATTAATTATAAAAATTTGTCATTCGTTTCATAAAATCTAACATATAATTTACAAGATAAGTTAATATAAATTTTTAGAAACTTTTAAAAATATTAAATTATTATTTATGTAGAATGGATAAATATAACATAACAAATATTATATATAATTTTAACATTTGTTTCACTAATTTTAAATTTGTATTTTTATAAAATATTTGTTACGATATATATAATTTTTTTTATAGTTTCAAATTATTCCAAAATTATAAAAAAAAAAACTGTTTTTCTGCACAAAATACAGATAAGAACCTAGTTCTCAATATAAAATAAAATAAAATATGTTTTACAGTAATATATATCTTATATAATAAAATAGGCTTCGTTTAACCATATGCTGACACGTGTCATCCTTTATTTTTACTATTTCTCTATTTTACTTGTTTATATTCTCATTTCTAAAATAAACATATATAAAAAAAATTGTCTTAATTATACATTTAAAATTAATTACTACAATTTGGCAATAACTTAACCCATTAACACATTTGAAAGAACATCAAACAACATAATTGATTATACTTTTTAAGAGAGAATTGCTAAAACTAGACTCAAAATTGAGTTTCAATGCAAAACTAGACCCCAAATTGAAACACATGAAAAACTAGACTTTTGGGTATAAAAATTACATTAACCTCTTATTTGCAAAAAAAAAAACAGAAACCGAAATTACAATTCTAACCTCCGCGCGACGTAGACTTCATGAACGAAGTCTCACAGTAGACTTCATTCATGACATCCATGAAGTCTGAACCGTAATTAAACCTTAGATTTAAATTAGAAAAATAATAAAAAATATTTTCAATGCAATTTCTTCTAAAGAAAATAAGATTATCTAAAATATGAACTATATAAATTAAAATTTCAGAAAATTTCAAAACTTTTAAGCATGTAAGGTTGATTATGTTCTAAAATACCATAAACAGTCGCAGACTTCGACCATGAAGTCTGGAACCGTAATTAAATGTGAAATTTTAATAAAAAAATAATAAAAAAATATTTCGATCAAAATTTTTGAAAGATAAATTATTTTAAATCAAATCGAATAGGTTTAAAAATAAAATTTCATAAAACTAAGCTATTTGATGTAAACCATGTGAGGCATATAGGTTAGAGGTTGCCAATGGGTAAGAATCCATGTATATATCTTTAGGGTTAGACTTAGTTTGATATATTTTTGATATAAAATAGCGTATAGTTGTTAGATTTTGAATGTATTATACTATTTTGATGTCAAATGTTAGTATTTGTTGACAAAAAGTGAAAAAAACATTCAAATTTTAGAGTTTCGGGCTTACAGACTTCTCGAGTCTCGGGTGAAGTCTCACAGTAGACTTTGCGTGTTCGCGTGTGAAGTCTGTAAGATTTTGTTATCGTAGACTTCTTTTTTCAAGTCTAAAATTCAAATATCCAAAATTTTGAATTTTTTCGCGAAAAATTTCAGAAACTGAAAAGACTTTTAGGTTAAAAATTTTAGGGGAAAAAAATTAAAAAAATTTACATTTACTAAATAAGATAAAACTAAAATTGCAATAGTTAATTTGGGTTAAAAAATTAAAAAATCTCCATCGCTCTCTTTTTCCTCCGAATCACCAAATGTCGTCGGAAATCTCTAAACGCCGACACTCTTTCTCCTCTTTCGCCGTAAGTTATCAATATTATTCCTCCCTGCGGGAAAACCCCAAACTCTAATCCCATCTTTTATTTGATTCGCAGATTTGGGAATCGCAACCGTCTATTAACATTTTCAATCTTTATTCATCTACAAATTCTATTTCAGTTTAGTCTCTTCGTCTGTCCCTTTTCTGATCTCGGATTTATAGTTACTAGAGTGTTGGAGACTTCATAAGGGAAGTTCCTTAAATATCTTGATGGTAACCAAAGGTAATGTGCGACTTATTCCATTAGTGTTCTTTGGGATTCAATCGTTTCCATGTTTAGCCTCCACTGTAATCATGATCGTGCCTTTAACTTTAATTCAAAGCTATTCAGTTTCTGTCTTCGCATTTCAGATGAGTAGCAGGCGGTCGGTGAAGAGAGCATTGATTCTAGATGACGATGAAGATGAAGATATATATTATAGCTTCAAGGTTCTTCTACCTAATGGCACTAGTGTGAAACTCATACTTACTAACCCAGACCATGAGATGTCAATGCAAAATTTTGTCAACCTACTGAAGAAGGAGTACGATAATGCACGAAAAGATTGTGTTTTGTTGTCTAAGAGGACGAGGGTTGATTGGAACTCGGGTGGAAAGTTTTATCTTGAGTCAAATGGTGAAAAGATGAAAGGCATTGCTCAAGTCTACATAACTGATCGGGACCGTTTCAAGGAGAAGGCACGATCCTGAGCAATGCCTTTCATCTTTTCACCATTTGACTCAAGATAAAACTTTTCACCCGAGTTTCAATCAACCCTCGTCCTCTTAGACAACAAAACACAATCTTTTCGTGCCGGAGGATCAAAGAGCACCTGATCCTTTGGATTTCTATGAAACGGAGGGGGTTTATGTAAATTATATTTTCGAACCTTTAATTTATTTATTTTTAATTTCTTTTGAAATGAATTGAAACTTTATTTCTTTAGTTTTATGTTAATTATCTTTAATTTCTCTTATTATGTTAATTATCTTTAATTTCTCTAATTATGTTAATTATCTTTTGGAACCTTTGATTTCTTATTATGTTAATTATCTTTAATTTCTCTCATTATGTTAATTATTATTGGAACCTTGATTTGTAAATCAAATACAAAGTTCGAAAACTGCAAAAATACAAAAAGAACTGGTCATACCTATATAAGTAAAAGTTTGAAAAGAACACTTTAAAAGTAGACTTCACGAGTAGACTTGATCACCTAGAGACTTCATATTCATACAGAACACCCAATTAGAGACTTCTCCACGAGACACTTCCAGCACATACTTCCTCTATAGGAAGTGGTATAATTCATCTGAATACCATATATATTCTTCATTGCAGATCTAATCATCTTTGGCGTTACTCCATCGATTGTTCTCCATTTGGTAGACTTCGTGTGTGAAGTCTGTAAGATTGTGTTATCGTAGACTTCTTTTGTTATCGTAGAAGTCTGAAATTCAAATAAATCCAAAATTTTGAAAATTTTCGCAAAAAATTTGGAAAAATTTTAAAAATAATAGACTTCGCAAGGGAAGTTTGCGGCTGTTAATGGTTTTCTAGAACATAATCAACCTTATATTCTTTAATTTTATGAAAGTTTCTGCAATTTTAATTTATAAAGTTCATATTTGGATAATCTTATTTTCTTTAGAAGAAATTGCATTGAAATTATTTTTTATTATTTTCTTAATTTAAATATAAGGTTTAATTACGGTTCAGACTTCGACCATGAAGTCTGGAACCGTAATTAAATGTGAAATTTAAATTAAAAATGATAAAAAAAATATTTCGATCAAAATTTTTGAAAGATAAATTATTTTAAATCTTTAAAAATAAAATTTCATAAAACTAAGCCATTTGATGTAAACCATGTGAGGCATATAGGTTAGAGGTTGCCAATGGGTAAGAATCCATGCATATATTTTTAGGGTTAGACTTAGTTTGATTTGTTTTTGATATAAAATGGTGATCCTTCGTATAGTTGTTAGATTTTGAATATATTATACTATTTTTATGTCAAATGTTAGTATTTGTTAACAAAAAGTGAAAAAAACATTCGAATTTTAGAGTTTAGGGCTTACAGACTTCTCGAGTCTCGGGTGAAGTCTCACGATAGACTTCGCGTATGAAGTCGGTAAGATTTTCTTATCGTAGACTTCTTTGTAGAAGTCTGAAATTCAAATAAATCCAAAACAAAGTTTAAAATAATTGAAACTTATGTTCTTAAACAGAGAAATAGATAGATAAATTCTCTATCTAGGGACAATTGTCCTGTATCTTGCAGCTATTATATCAAACATCAAGAAGTCGTCTCCCAAATCTTCAACCTCTTCCATCGCTGGGTTGAAAAAAATGTCCGATAAGCCTTCTTCAGTTTCCAGCCAAGTGTCATCATCACCACCTGTGAGAATTAGATTAGTATTGTCGAGATCAATTACGATATGTTAAACTGTAGTGAATAACACACTTACGCGCGAACGGATTGATCCTCCATAATTTAAGCACCACGATCACCGCTCCAACTCCTCCTGGTCCTAAAACCATTCCAGAAGTTATAAGCGTGTTCGCCGGTTGCAACACACTTTAACATATTGTCCCTATTATGATTAATAAAAGGTGGTTGTAAATTACAATAATGTGAGTTTCGGCATGGTGTTATTATTGTTTGGTTTAAACTTACATGCCATCTTTGTATGTGCACGGCCATGTGGACTCTCTTGAAGGGGGCATGTGTTGCAGAGCATGCCCATAGTATCTACATCATAAGTGTTCTCCTTCAGTTAAATAAAGTTACATGCATATAAATTATGGTTTAACAAATTTGCATACCTATAGCAACTTTTGTTTTGGTTTTGATGTCACGTATTTGGGTCAAACTTAAAAAATCCAAGTAATTCTTGTCGTTCAAAGGATCGATTTTTATGATTCCAGTCTTTGTAGACAGGATTGTAAGTACGAAGCGAAAGTTTGTTGCACGGAACGCTGCAAATCCTAGCCGTATTGCTACTTTCTGTATTTCAATCCAGTGCCTTTCATACTTCTCCAATCCAGAGAACGTTGCCACATGTACTGGAGTAATCACCAACTCCATCTTAGTTCTCTGCATAAGAAAAAACATCACCAAAGTATTGTATTGTCAGATCCATGTGACTGCATGTCTGCATGTAAAAACATAAAACCTAAGTGAATATCTCTTACCGCTTCATCTACTAATACGTAGGACCAGTATGGACCTTCATTGAGAACGGAGTAAGAGTAGGCGCGGAGAATCTTGACTTTAAAACACCAATCTGTTTTGCTTCCATTGGCTCTTTCATTTGCTTCGGCTAGAAGGTTGTAAGCATCCATCAAGATTTTTTTTCTTGTTGTGAGTTTTGTGTTGCTGAGATATAAGCAGTGAAGAAATGACTTCGTCTATGGAGGTGGAATGATTAATAGATGGGAAAATGAAAAGACAGACGTATCTTAAGGACGTGAATTTTATATAAAAAATTGCAGCGTTTCTGGTTCTTTAATGTTTTGTTTTAAGGGTTACAGACTTCTTCAGTGATGTCTATATACGAACTCTGTACGCGAAGTCTCCAAATGAAGTTTGAAATGACAGACTATAGACTTCATGCGCAGACTTCACACGCAGACTTCTCCGAGAGACTTCTTTGACGAAGTCTGCAATAGAGTTCGTCTGTAAGTAACCGATTTATCTTATTTCGAAAAATTCCAAAAAATTTCGAAAACTGAAAAGACGTTTAGGTTAAAATTTTGGGAGGCAAAAAAAATAAAAAAAAAATTTACATTTACTAAACAATTTACATTTACATTTTCTTTAGTGATGTCTGTATACAAAGTCTGTAAGCGAAGTCTCCAAATGAAGTCTGAAAATGACAGACTATAGACTTCATGCGCAGACTTCACACATAGACGTCTCATTTAGACTAAAAGAGCCGACTTCTATTGGAGACTCCTCTATTCCCGATAAAAAGCACACAAAACGAAGCGGACCTTCGTGAAACGTCGCTTCTTATCATTATTACTCCTCTTCAAAACATGCAACATACTTCTTTGAATCACTATTACTGAGTTGCAAAAAATTTACAATTTCATCTATTGCTATCTAAGGAAATCTCTTAAAAAAATGTCGTACACACCTGGAGCCATCAAAAGAGGTTTGAAGAACCTCTTGAAGAATCTGCATCCTCACTTCACGGCAGGTAATCTCTATACAGCTTCACCAAAATTTAATTTCAATATTTTTCAGATATTAAAGTTCATGCAAGCTTCTAATTTCTTACCAAATTCTTTTAGGACATGTGGTCGATGACATATTCCATTGGGAGGGTGCAATATTTGGCCCTATTGGCACCCCTTATGAGGGAGGGGTTTTCAAAGTGACTGTTCATTATCCGCCACAGTACCCGCTGAAACCCCCACATGTAAGTTTTGATCATATTCCAGTTACACAAATGGAACTTAGGAAACGCACGCATGTTTAATAGTTAGTAAAACACATAGGGACAATTAGTAATCGAATAAGTCATTTTCATGTAATTGGAAATTCCTTAAATATCGTGACGGTTCATATGGTTAATGTAGGTTGGTTTCAACAATGCGATCTACCACCCCTAATGTGGATCGTGGGAGTATCTTCTTGAAGATGCTCCTACCTGAGCATTGGAGCCCCGCATACAACATAACCACAATATTAGAGGCTCTTGTGGAGATGTTGAAAGAGCCAGAGCTGGGTGAAGGAGATATGTTTGTGGAATCCATTGCTCAAGTCTACATAACCGATCGGGACCGTTTCAATGAGAAAGCACGAGAAATATCTGAAACTTTTACCGGAGGATCAAAGAGCACCTGATCCTTTGGATTTCTACGAAGCGGAGGGGGGTTTATGTAAATTATATTTTCGAACCTTTAATTTATCTATTTTAATTCCTTTTGAAATGGATTGGAACTTTAATTTTATTTCTTTAGTTTTAGGTTAATTATCTTTAATTTTTTTTATTATGTTAATTATCTTTCGGAACCTTTAATTTCTTATTATGTTAATTATCTTTAACCCCTAGTTTTAGACTTCATCTGCGTATTGAACCCCTAGTTTTAGACTTCTATGGAAGACTTCATCTACAGACTTTCTAAGGAGACTTCATCTGCGTGCTGAACATCTAGTTATAGGCTTCTACGGGAGACTTCAAGTACAGACTTCTACTGGAGACTTCGTATGCGTCCTGAACTCCTAGTTAAAGACTTATGTGGGAGACTTCAAGAGTAGACTTCTACTTTCCCTCAACCTTGAAACTCTTCGTAATATAAAAAAACAGAGTCCCCTCAAAAACAGAGTCCCCTCAAAAAGTATTATTTCATGGAATCACAAACAAAGATTTTAACTTACACAGTTATCGCGAGTATGTCCAGATTGCCTGCATTTTGAAAAATTATATTGCTTGTGAGCCTTTCGCGGTTTTGGTATAGTCTTTTTTGTGATTTCAAGCCACGTTTGCCACCTTGACTTCTTCTGCCTTCCAGGAGGATGCCGGATGAGTGGAGGGAAAACTTTGACAAACTCGGGCTCTTTGATATCGACGGTTTTGGGGAAAATGTTGCTTGCATACGTCAAATACAAATATTCCTTTATGTATGACGGGGGCGGCAATATCCATTTTAAGCTCAGGAGCAGCAGCAATAGCATGCGAGCAAGGTATTTTCTCAACATCATACACTCCACATCCACATGTTCGATGGTTGAAATCAATGATACAATCTCTATGTCCTACCGTCACGTGAAATCACCAACCGTCTATGCATTCAACAGTCATCTGGTCAGCATAATGCTGACGAATAGTTAGCAAATATTCAACTCATAGCGTCTTCTCGCCTTTTAAAAAACCATCTTCCTAGCTTCTCTCGTATGAATTCCAAAAGAAAGGGTATGGGAAATCCTCGAGCTGGCTTAAGTGCGGAGTTTATCGATTCAACAATGTTGCTCGTTTGTATGTTGTATCGTTCTCCTGGAAAGTGAACACGGGCCTATAGTTTCACATCTGCGTTTTCCAAGTAAGTTGCACGCTCGAGCTTCTTCTCACGTAAGGCCTGCATGTATCTGTTAAAATCATAATGCGTATATGCATACACAGCCCCTCTCACCAAGTACATAAGATGCTTTCCCTTGTACTTCGTGATTATGTTATTCTGTAGGTGATAATAACATATCCCTCTTGTTGCCCATGGCATAACAGTTTCAATGGCATTCTTAATCGAGGCGTGCCTGTCGGACTCTATGACCAAAGGAAATTGATCGGAGAAACATCCACTCAACTTGGTGAAAAACCATTGCCACGATTCATCATTTTCAGAGTCTACAATAGTAAAAGCTAACGGGAATATTTGGAAATTCCCGTCCTAGCCGCAAGCCACTAGCATAACTCCGTCATACTTCCCCGGTAGATGACACCCATCCACTACCATAACTCTTCTCAGAAACTGAAACCGGTAATAGAGGCTTCAAGAGCCATAAACATATATTTGAATCTGTTTTGATCATCAACCACAAGATCAGTGACGGTTCCGGGATTGGCTAGCCTGATGCGATAGAGATAAGACGGCAGCTGCTCATATCCATCTTCCGCTGTTCCCCTCACCAATTGTTGTGCAAATATTAAAGCTCTATAGGAAGTGGTATAATTCATCTGCATACCATATTTATTCTTCATTGTAGATCTAATCATCTTCGGCGTTACTCCATCGGTTGTTTCCCATTCATCACAAAACAGTTTAGCATATATATCTCGGAGCATGACGTTTGCGCCGAGAAATTTGGTCTGCCACATTGCAAGTATGATCTTTTTTGTACAAGGTAACCCAAAACCTTTTTGGTTCGTTTTTCACAACCGCTCTAATCCTCCAATTGCATCCTTTCACACCGCAAATGGCTACAAACAACTTTTGTGTAGACATATGCACTTTGAACGTGAATTTCGACATTATTGCCGTCAACCGCACCTTGGATACAAGCGCATCCTTTGTAGGAAACCTCCCAATCGTATATATACCGTCTGACCATGCCATGTTGGATCTTGGGCCTTCACCAACAAAGTCACCTTCCGCAACAAGACACGTATTATCATCATCATCATTTTCACTAACATCCTCATCCTTAACTTTCTCATACACAGTATAATCCTCAAGGTATTCGTCTTTAACCTCACCAGCATGAGATTCTTCCGCATCATCATCATCATCGTCATCGTTGACTTTACCCTCACCATCAGATATATCAATATATTCGTCTTCAAACTCTTCTACATCCTCAAGGTCTTCGTCAACACTTTCACCAGCAACCTCATTGCCACTAGCCATACCAAAATGACTCGAGACGCAAAGGCGTACAACATGCTTTTTACATAACTCAACCAAGGACCGCACTTGTCTATCATTTGAGACATGCATAGGTGTTGTAGGACAATCCGTGCCTGTTAGTTGCAACATTGAATCCGACAACGAGTAAGTTAACTCGACGAAGTCGTTCTTGTCTAGCTCATAGTCTGCTAGTGCCATCTCAATGAGTTCACGGCGTGTACAAGAATCACTCAAAAATAACATTCTCCCTCCTTTGGGATTATCCACCTCAAAATGCCACTTACAGTCTCTCATCACCCATTCTTCATAGACAGCAGGTACTTGAACCATTTTCTAAAAAATATTTGAAACAACACAAATGCAAACTATTAGTTTGACAGTAGATTTCAAAGGTGAAGTCTGTTGAAAAATAATTATCAGAAATTCATAAAATCGATTTAAGATAGAATATAAGACATTGAGATGTGAAATTCATACATAAACAACAACAATAACCAATACACATGTAAAAAATTAAAATCTCAAAAATGCAAATTATATATGATACAAATCCATTTTTTAAAAAGATAGTGCAAGAGACTTCTCGAACGAAGTCTACGCACAGACATCCTCTGTGAAGTCTAAAGTTTATAATCTAAACACGTAATAAGTTAAGAAAAAAGATATAAAAATAATTATGCGATTAAAATAGTTCAAATTTCTAAAACATCAAAAGCCATACGTAACACACAAGTTAGGACAAGAAAAAAAAACTAATTACAAATAAGCTAAAATTGCATTTTTATTGAAATTATCATTAGAGACTTCACAGGCGAAGAAGTCTACTTTGCTATCTAAAGAAGACTTCGCCCGTGAAGTCTGAAGCACGGGTCTAATTTTGCAATTGATCAGAGTTTAACTTTTTTAGCAGACATCACAGGCGAGGTCTCCTACACAAGGAGACTTTGTCAGAGAAGTCTATACCAGTTTGGGGTCTAGTTTTGCAATTGACCACAGTTTTAACTTTTTTAGTAGACTTCATCTAGGAAGTATTTTTGGTAATGGACTGTGCCTGTGAAGTCTATTATGTATTTAGACTTCCACGATGAAGTCTTTTTGCCTTCAGAGACTTCTTCGGCGAAGTCTACCCATAAAGTAGGGTATAGTTTTGCAATTGACCAGAGTTTGACTTTTACATGAGACTTCGTCTGAGAAGTCTATGTAGAAAAAGGGTCACTTTTGCAATTGACCAAAAAAATTTATTTTTTAAATTCCAGAGTTACCGATGGTTGTAGACTTCATTCGAGAAGTCTACCAATAGTCAATGTTTCGGAATTTCGGTCAAATGCAAAACTAACCTTTTTCACGCAAACTTCTCAGATGAAGTCTCGATAAAAAGTCTTCGTTCCGGTCAATTGCAAAACTAACAACCTTTTTTTGCAGACTTCACAGGAGAAGTCTTTGTACAAAGTCAGACTTAACAGTCAATTGCAAAACTAGACCCCTTGTAGGCAGACTTCGACGGTGAAGTCTAAACACCGTATTTTGTTTTCAAAGAAGAACTTCAGACTTCATCGTGGTTCTATCGTGAAGTCTGAGACCCACAATTGCAAAACTAACCCCCAGTTGACTATTAAGACTTCACCCATGAAGTCTGCCTTCTGGAAAATCGGAGAAAATGAAGCAAAAATTACCAAGATTCGGTTTGAGCTTGTGTTTAGCTTCTTAAACGGCCAAGAACTGATCACGCCACCAATACCTAAGCAACCAAGCGTGATTATGCTCGAATCTTAGCAAATCGCAAGATATATGGATGGTAAATATTGAAAACGATATTATAGAGTTAAATAGTTGAAATGAGAGAGGAGATCGACAAAAATGGAGCTTTTAACTCAGTTTTAGAGCATTAACATCACTTAATTCGGTTGTTTGAAGCATTTAGAGCTCAATTTTGTTTGGTAATGGTGGTTGGGAACTATTGAAGACGATGGCATTTTCGTTATTACGTGAGAATCTTTGGGTTATTGTTTTCCAAACCCAGCCACCAGACTTCACAGGAGAAGTCTGCGCTAGGTATTTTTGTGAAAAAGAAGATGGGAAGGGTATTTTAAGGCATTTTGAAAAGAAAAAAAAAAGGTCTAGTTTTGGAATTGACTTNGGTATTTTAAGGCATTTTGAAAAGAAAAGGAAAAAGGGTCTAGTTTTGGAATTGACTTCAAATAAGTATCTAGTTTAGCAAGAAGCCCACTTTTTAACATGTGTTTTTTTTTAATATTTCTCTATTATACCACTTGATGTTCTCATTCATAAAAAAAACATATACAAAGACAAATAATTTTCATTCTATCTGTATCAGTTTCATAATTTTTATTACTTGATTGTCATTTGTATTCTTTCTCTATCAGTTTTGGCAATTTCTTTAATAAAATTCCTTATTTATTATATTCAATGTCATTTTTAAACACACCATAAATTATAATTGTAACACCCATAATTTATTTTATTTTGTTTTTGTAACATACATCATTTTTCATCCTATAAATAAAAAAATTACTTTTTAATGTAATATATAATTTTTAATATGTCTAAATTAATTAATGTTTAACACCTAAAAATTAGAATTATTTTGGTATGTCTATTTTTTAGCCATATTGGACATGTTAGATTTTTTCTTTGTTACATTGTAGAATCTCTATTTTTCCATCTTGTGCTTCCAATGTAATGTGAAAAGCAAGATATAAATTTTTATTGGACGATCCATATGAGCCTCTCCTCCTTTTTCTATTATGACTCAACTAAAATTTAGAGTAAAATAGTTATTTATTTATTTATGTTGATTTTCATCATCACAATTTCATCAAATCCATTTTTATTTGGATTTGATTGTCTAAAGAAGCAATTGTATGAGGATGAGGCAATACGATTGCATTTTTTTACCTCAATCAAAATTAACCGTAAGAACAATATTTGTAATTACGGTCATTTTAATCATCTAAATTGCATATTGGATTGAATTCATGTAACCTTAATCTAACAATATTTTGTATTCTTCTAAATTTGAATCAAAATTTTTCTCAAAGTCTTAAATCAATTTTTTCCTATGAGAGATAATTTTTTTTAGGATATTTTGTTTGTTTAATACAAATTTTTAAATTTTATTATCCAAAATACCACAAAAATAAGAACCTTTTTAAATATTTTGAAATGAGCCATAAATGAATTGTACAAAAACAACCCTATTTTATCTTTTGATATTCACATTCCTAAAACTAATTAAAGGGTTTGCTTCACGAAAAGTTGACACGTGACACTTTTCCTTCTCATATGCGTATTTTAAAAACTTTGCAATAGATAATAAATTGAATAAAAACTATATATCACAATCTTATAATAAAGAAGAGTTTCTCTTATATATAAGTGATGTAGTATGAAGTATAGAGTCAGTGACAAATGTAAGATCACTTCTTTTATGTAAAATATTTATTTTAATAAACTTATTGATGTTTAGTCCCCACAAATTAGAGTTTTTTTTTGCTATGTCTTAACTAATTTCATTAACTAAATATCTTTGAACCATATTCGTTAGTGGCGTTGATACTAATGCCGTAATAGATACAAAATTAAACTATCATAGTTTTTCAGATTGGATTTGTTAGTTTTTTTTTTCTTTTCTTACATTGTATAATTTCTATTTTTTCCATCTAATGTGAAAAGCAAGATATGACTTCTTTATTGGATGATCAATCCAGTCTTTTCACTTTTTCTAAAATGAATCAACCAAAATTTAGAAATTTTTTATTTATTTATTTATTTATTTATTTATTTTCATCATCACAATTTCATCAAATCCATTTTTATATAAGTGTTAATTAGTTTTGAAATATCTAATAAGTTATAATAAATTTGTGAAATATTGATAGAATATAATTATTAGAAGACGACTGCAAAGTACAAAAACTATTAAACTATATGATTGTTAAATAACAGAATAATAATGTGGCGAACATTATTTACTTTAATGTAGAAACATGCTATATGTTGTAAATTTAATATCAAATTGCTTTACCTAAGCGGAATGCGCAAACGACAGCTACATAGATCAATCATTTTGATATATATTTAATTATATAGAGTTGCATAATTTACTACTGTAATTTAAGCTCACGCAATGCGTGAGACCTCCCCTAATATATATATATAATATATGGATCCACTTACTCAATGCCAATTGATCCACGGACCTTTACATCTCCGGAACGGGACCCAACTATGTTAAAATAATTCTTTCGGAGCAAACCCTTCCCAAATGCACTCAAACCCGAGTCTGGATGGGCACATACCCAATCTCAGTACTACCTGATTGTTAGAGATAAGATTGACATCCTACCAGCCCGGCTCAGATCAGGAAACTCAAGGCCCATTTGCTTGAAGCCCAAGAAGAAAGTCT
This sequence comes from Crucihimalaya himalaica, assembly GCA_004349715.1. Classification (NCBI taxonomy): domain Eukaryota; kingdom Viridiplantae; phylum Streptophyta; class Magnoliopsida; order Brassicales; family Brassicaceae; genus Crucihimalaya; species Crucihimalaya himalaica. Next base: position 607,389 of record SMJT01000074.1, on the reverse strand, counting down.
GACTTCGTCGACCAGCTGATCGTTGACCTGTCACATCGAGCGCAAAACTCGAAGAAGCAAGTTGCCGCTCTAACACACAGTTAGCACTCGAGTGCGACTCGGCAAGAGGGCTGACTTTGCCGCTCACGCGCTGGGCAGGAGATCTGCATCGGCGGACACGCGCTGGGCAGGAAATACAGTTAGCTCACTATAAATACCCCATGTGGTCCATTTATGAGAGGCTCTCCGAAAAACCGCTGAACTATTTGTACCCGATGTAGAACTCAATAAATTTGTAACACCTCCGACGAATCATTTAGAACGCCAAACTGAATCCTAGCTGACTCAGTTCGTATTTCTAAATGACTGCCATCTTTTGGTTAAATACAAGATTCTGATCTTGAATCCCGAGTTGTTCTAACGTTCCCCGAACTGATTTTTAACGCTCTAACCGCCATTGAATCTATTCTATTTAACAAAAACTCACCCTATTTATCATTAACCAAAAATCTATCTTTTAATCGTATCAATATTCGTTTATTGTGTATTAGTCCATTCTAAGACTAACATTTTGACTCTACAAGGAGGGGGGGGGGTTTAGACATTTCTTACGCGCAAAGAATAGATCCAAAGACGGCCGGACCAAAATCATCGCTACCACCGCACTCATCAGACACCGCGGAACTCGCATCGCCACGAGCACCAAACCCAAGGGAATAGGGTCCCCATGCACCAATGAGAATCCTGGTGCCCAGACCCCGCGTGCTAACCGTCGAAGTACCCCAACCAGAGGACCCGACCAAAGAGCTTGAACCCATCATCGCCGGCCAAACCAATCGCTGCCTGAAACCGGGATCAGAGCCGAGGCGACACACATCTGAGTCTTCTCGAGGCGCCAAGGAACGACTTGTCACGCAAGGACCTGTCGACGACCCAGAACGACCCCCACATTGCAGTCTCGAGACCCTGCAAAGAATGCTTGACGACCAAGAGCGAGATCATAAGCTTGTGAGCATAAAAGCTGAGCTCCGCCGAATGACGTCCACCGTCCACCAAGCTACCAATTCGAGACCAGAAATAGATCGCATTCTCCAGAAAATGCAAAACCCCCGTTCAACGCCCAGCTCTAGAACACGCCGATCTGATACCTTGAGAAAATTAACATTCTCCCGTACAATGGACTCACGGATCCCAACGAGTTCATGACGGCAATTATCGTCACTACAGGGCACCATCAGTTCACCCTAGTGGAACGAGAGGCCGGCGTCTGCCAAATGTTCGTCAAAAATCTTATCAGTCCTGCGCTTACTTGGTTCTCCATATTTGAAACACATTCGGTTCACAATTTCTACCAGCTCTCTACCGCCTTTCTAAAGCATTATTCGATGTTCATATAACAGGGCACGTCAAATGCTAACCTATGGGCACTAATGCAAGGACCCAAGGAAGCTTTGAGATCGTATATCTCCCGAGCTATGGTACAGACGACGCCACCCTTCTAGCTCTTCGTAACGGGCTCAGGTTCGAGTCACTATTTAAAGAAGATATGAAGCTGAATAAACCGCGCACCTTGGAGGAAGCCCTGTGCAGAGCTTCCATCTTCATCGAGATCGAGGAGGAGCGAGCCCAGATGGCCAAAACGTATGCCTCGACCAAAGCAAGATCTCAAAAGATAAGATCCGAGAAGAGCATTACGAGCCTCGCTAACATTATGACAAGGATTACATACATGAAAGCAAAGGAAAGCGGGCTGCAACATTTTCCATCAACGACACCCTGACTCTCTCACCAATCATCCCTGCTTTTGCCATCAACGGCGAAGTACAACCTACCTTGAGCTTGCAGCACAATTCCCCGCTCTCCTGAAATAAGTGGCAAAATGCCAATTACCTGCCCAAGGACAACAAGTCATACTGCAAAATCCACAAAATGAAAGGCCACCCTTCTAAAACAGTATAAAAAAGGCGTAGTCATACTAGATGACCGACCTACTCTTGGAGGAAACTCGAACCACCAGAACAGCAACCAGCATTAGTACGCCCAGCAAGGCCAAAACAACAACTAATAAACACACAATGACAACCGAGATCAGAACAATAACAACCAACGACGGTCTTCCTCGCGAGATTGGGATGTGAACAGGCAACCTCGCATCAAACAGATAGAGGCTCACAGGGAGCAGACCCCAGAAGATCGAGAGTCGTTGTAGATACTGCCACCAGCAAGACAGCTCGTTGGTGTGATTATGGGTGGTCCCCCTGACTGCAACACCTCATTCTGGTCGATCAAGATGTCTGAGCAAAGGATAGAGGCGAGCCTGAAATAGCTGGAGGGCACCCCGATAACTTCAGATGAGAAAGAAATTGACATCACCTTCACCACGACCGGTGGACGGGGAGTGGCCCACCCACATCCCGACCCAATGTTAATAAAATTACGGATCATGGACTGCGATGTAAGTAGAGTCTTGGTCGACACAGGGAGCTCGATCAACCTAATCTTCAAGGAAACCTGGGACAAACTGAATCTCACCAGTCTCACACTTAAGAAATCCAAGAGATTCCTCACACGGTTTAACAGAGACACAACGTACACCATCGGCACTGTCAAACTCTAGAGCTATATAGGAGGCATGACAAGGATTGTCAAGTTCGAGGTAATGGACAAACCAGCGATCTATAACGTTATCCTCGGGACCCCTTGGATCCACTTCGACATATATCAATGCCTCAAGTTTCCTATCTGGTCCGGGGTCTGCACTATCCGCGGAGATCAGCGGATTTTACGAACTTGCTTTATCGTAGAACACAAGCTGCGAAAAGCCTCAGGACCTGTCAGGTGATCAATTGCCATATCCCCACAGATTTCGATCTCCATAATAATCTGGGCCAAAATGCCGTGAACCAGGTGAACATAGATCTGAGCAACAAGGAGCACCGCGTCAGAATTGGGGCCGACCTTGATGAGGCCGTAAAAAATTAGATTGTAGCTTTCCTCAAAGTAAACGTATCGACGTTTGTATGGTCGACTAATGACATGCCCGGGATAGACCCAACTACACCAGCCACGAGCTCAATGCTAACCTAATGTATAAACCGATCAAACAAAAGAGGTGCAAGCTGAACCCCGTGCGAGCGCAGGCTGTAGATGACGAGGTCGAATGGCTTATAGTGGCCGGATACATAACCGAAGTAAGATACCTGAAGTGGCTGGCTAATCCCGTGCTTGTAAAACAGAAAAGCGTGAAATGGAGGGTCTACGTGGATTTCACCGACCTCAATAAGGCGTGTCCCAAGGATAGCTTCCCGCTGCCACGCATCGATCAAATCGTCGAAGCAACTGCCAAAAATGACTCCTCTCCTTCATGGACGCCTTATCGGGCTATAATTAGATCCGTATGCACCCTGACGATCGCGAGAAGACCGCCTTTATAATAGATCGGGGAACATACTGCTTCGAGGTCATGCCTTTCGGATTGAAGAACGCAGGGGCCAACTATCAACGCCTCGTCAATAAAATGTTTACAGACGAGCTCGGAGTTCATGTACATTGATGACATGCTAGTAAAATCCTTACTAGGAAATGACCACGTCGCCCATCTGAAGACATGCTTCCAAACCCTGAACAAGTATAGGGTGAAATTGAACCCGACAAAGTGCACCTTCGGCATAACCTCCGAAGAATTCATGGGATATATTGTACCCAACACGACATTGAGGCCAACTTGACGCAGATAACAGCGGTCCTCGAACTCCCCTCACCAAAGAATAAATGCGAAATCCAAAGACACACGAGAAGAATCGCCGCCCTCAATCGCTTTGTCTCCCGATCAACCGACAAATGCCTACTCTTCTACCAATTGCTCCGCAGTAATAAGGACTTTATATGGGACAAGAGGTGCGAGGAAGCATTCCAACAGCTGAAAGCGTACCTTTCCATCGCGGTCTCCAGCTCGGCAGTTAGCGGTGTCCTTGTCAGGGAGGACAGAGGCACTCGATGGAGTTGTATTCTATGTCTTCAAGGCACTCGATGGAGCCGAAAGCCGATATTCCGCCCTAAAGTAGCTGGCCCTCGCAATCATTGTAGCTGCTCGGAAGCTGCGTCCCTATTTCCAATCACACACAATTGTCGTTCTCACTAACCAACCATTGAGAAAGATCCTACATAGTCCTAGCCAGTCGGGCCGAATAGCCAAGTGAGCGGTCGAGTTGAGAAAGTATGATATTGAATACAGGGGCCGACCTACCGCCAAATCTCAGGTACTAGCCAACTTTTTGATCGAGTTGGCTCCCAAATAGATCGAGACCGAGGTCTGGGAAAAATAGACTCTGCACGTCGACATATCCGGATCCGGCATATCGTGAAAAATGGACTTGCGCCACGGATCCGGCATAGACATCAGACTCGAGTCCTCGACGAACGAGGTGCTGGAACACTCGTTCTGCCTGGCATTTTCGGCCTCAAACAACGAGGCCGAGTACGAAGCCTTGATAGCCAGGCTCAAGTTGGTAACAGGTGTCGAGCAAAAAACATCCAAGCGTATTACGACTCATAGCTCGTAGCCGACCAATTCAGCGGCGATGGCAGCTTCTTTAGATCGAGTTCGTTTGGGGTCCTTCTGACTTGTCTGCACGGGGATGGGGCAATATAGGTAATGAAGGAGCTACACGAAGGTGTCGGAGGAAACCACTCTAACGGCCGAGCTCTCGGAATCAAGATTCAAAGACTACGAGAGATTCGCAGCTCGATGCAAAAAATGCCAGCGCCACGCTCCCATGATACAAACACCGGCCGAGCTACTTGCCATGGCAACCACACCTTACCCATTCATGCGATGGGCGATGGAAATCGTTGGGCCATTGCCCCGATCTTGAGGAAAGGCGTACATGCTTATCATGACCGACTACTACACCAAGTGGGTCGAGGCCGAGTCCTATAACAACGTCCTCGCCAAAGATGTCCGTAAGTTCATTTTGAAATTCATCATCTGCCGCCACGAACTCCCGTACGAGTTCGTCACAGACAACAACTCACAATTCATTCGGCCCTATTCGAGGATTTTTAGGCTAAGTGGAAGATAAGGCTGGGCAAATCATCACCAAGATACCCTCAGAGTAACAGACAGGCCGAGGCAACGAATAAAACATTACTCGACGGCTTCAAAAAACGACTCAGTGAGAAAATGGGCTTATGGGCTGATGAACTAGATGGAGTCCTCTAGAGTCACCGCACCACGCCCTGCACTGCAATTGGCCGCACTCCATTCTCGCTCTCAGACGAAATTAAAGCAATGGCCCCTTCTGAGGTCGGGATACCAACACTACGCCGATCTATGGTCATTCAGAATCCCGCGCTCAACAACGCACTACACCTAACAAAGGAAGACTTTCTGGAAGAATAACGCGACTTCGCCCTACTGCGAATCCAAAACTACCAGTAGCTCGCATCTAGATACTATAACAAAAAAGTCAAAGGCAAACATTTCAACGAAGGAGACTTAGCCCTACGAAAGGTCTTCGAGAACACTGCAGAAGAAAAGGCAGGGAAGCTCGGTGCTCACTGCGAAGGTCCCTACCTCATCTCCAAGTTCGTCTAGCCCGGCGTCTACGAGCTAACCACGATGAGCGGCAAATCTATCCCATGCTCCTGGAATACGATGAACCTAAAGCGTTTCCACTACTAGTGGCCCAGACCTACTATCTACTTCTCTTTTCTCTTGCGACAATTGTAACACCGAACTACCACTAGCTTGATCCCTTTGACAAATGGTACGTAGAAAGCCTCTCACCAAGGCACAGCTATGATTTAAAAATCTTTTTTTACCTAATATCGAGTTCTCACTCATATAACAATAAAAAAACAAAAGGCGAGTTCTCACTCGCATCTCTCCCGCGCACAACCTTTAAGCGTGTAGCCGAGTTCTCACTCGCATCTCTCCCGCGCACAACCTTTAAGCATGTAGCCGAGTTCTCACTCGCATCTCTCCCGCGCACAACCTTTAAGCGTGTAGCCAAGTTCTCACTAGCATCTCTCACGCGCACAACCTTTAAGCATGTAGCCGAGTTCTTACTCGCATCTCTCCCGCGCACAACCTTTAAGCGTGTAGCCGAGTTCTTACTAGCAACTCTCCCGCGCACAACCTTTAAACATGTAGCCGAGTTCTCACTCGCATATCTCCCACACACAACCTTTAAGCGTATAGCCGAGTTATCACTTGCACGACCTAATCTAAGCTCACCAATGACACAAAGATTTGCAAAGATTCGATTAAACCAACAACAAAGGATAAAATGAACAAACCACATATATTCAATCTCAAAAGTCGGGTTACAATGGTGCCAAAAACAAAAGAGAAGCAAAAACTTAAAAAGGAAAACAAGAGAAAAAGCAAAGCATACTAGCTACAGAGATACTACACTAGCTAGTTATGCCGACCTAGAAACAGGATCCGTCTCCCCATCGCCCACCGCTCTTGAGAGTCCTCTAGCGACCCCGATAAGACTTGCTCGGTACCCTCCAACACGGAAGAAGAATCAGAGGGAACTTCAAAATCCTCCGATTGAAGCTTTGTGATAGGATTGGCTCGTAAATGAGCCATGTACATAGCTGCGTTGGTCTTAACTTGAGCAAGCTAAGCTACCGGAACAAGGACCCCCTCCTCCTCCTAAATCAGCTCAAGAAAACAGCGCGCCCCGTGGGCTTGGGCATACAGGAGTTTGATCGGCTCGCCCTTGTCACGAGCCTTATGGTTCTCCTTGACCGCTTGCAACTTCGTATCACAGCTGACCTTGTAAATTCGCCACTTTTGCACGGCTTTCGCCCTCTCAATCACGAGGTAGACCTTGGCATTTGCAATGTTTGTCTGCAAGCAAAGATTCTCCTTCTTAAGAAGATCGCGTTCTATGGCCACGGACCGCCCCTTCTCAAGTTTGGCCTCTAGAAGATCGGCCCAATCGTTTAGGCCGTCCACCTCTGTGGCCAACTCAGAGAATCTGTTCGACTCCTCGATAGCATCTTTCTCGAGCTCGGCAATCCGCATATCCGACTCCGCCATATGTTCCCGGGCCTCTTCCTGAGCCACCTCAAAAAAACCACAGGCCAGCCTCACTTGTTGATCATAGTCGCGAGTCAGGCCAGCGAGTGCATACCCCATCTGCAACGACCACTGTCAGCGACTGTCGCAAAACAAACTGAACAGATCAGGAAAGAATTCTTACCTTGATAAGGGATTGAGATGCGAGAAAGAACGGCTCTGGGGCCACCATCTCCTTAACGGGCGGAAGAGTCTTCACGGGCGCAACAATAGCCTGAATCAGGATGGCACGATCCCTCGAGTTGTCGACAATCGGTCAAGATCGGTTGCGATACTGAAACTGGAAGCGATAGTCCACCCCCTCAGAATCAGCAACCTTGCATCTTTTTGAGGTGGTTTCAGAACAGGGCTCCATATCGACAATATGCCTCTTCTCTCGTCTCCTCTTGGCGGCGGGTGTTATACCTGATTGTTTTCTTATGAGCGGAGAAGTGAAGAAAGAGAGTCGAGGAAGACGCATATAAAGCTGAAGAGGAGACGTCTCCCGACTTTGGCACGAGAATCCAAGGAAGCGATGTTCAACAAGCTACTCCAAGCTTGACACGTGGCGCCTGGGAGCGGGCATCGAGAGCATCTAATGATAATGCCGCGTAAAACATCGCGCACAGGATGGGCCCACTCCAATGTTTACTCACACTGACGTGACGCCGTTCCTCACGCGCGGGTTTGGTCATCACGCGCGATCGACGTCATTTTTTTTCATGCGTGCAGAGCACAGGCGCGGAAAAACAAGAAACCCTTGCAACCAAACAGGCTATAACCTGGCAATATATTGGGCTGGGCTGGAGGCTCCTAATTGAACTCCGGCCTGATCGGACAAATCCTCGCACACCGGACTAGGGAGCTATTGTTGGAGATAGGATTGACATCCTACCAGCCCGGCCCTAATCGGGGAACTCAAGGCCCATTTGCTTGAAGCCCAAGAAGAAAGCCCGACTTCGTCGACCAGCTTATCATTGACCCATCACATCGGGCGCGAAGATCGAAGAAGCAAGTTGCCGCTGTGACACACTATTACCACTCGAGTTCGACTCAGCAAGAGGGCTGACTTTGCCGCTCACGCGCTGGACAGGAGATTTGCATCGCCGGACACGCGCTAGACGGGAAATACAGTTGGCTCACGATAAATACCCCTTGCGGTCCATTTATGAGAGGCTCTCCGAAAAACCGCTGAACTATTTGTACCCGAGGTAGAACTCAATACATTTGTAACACCTCCGACGAATCATTTAGAACGCTGAATTGAATTCCACCTGACTCAGTTCGTATTTTTAAATGACTTCCGTCTTTTGGTTAAATACAAGATTCTAATTCTTAAAGCCGAGCTGTTTTAACATTCCCCGAATTGATATTTAACGATGTAACCACCATTAAATCTATTCTATTTAACATAAATCTCACCCCAGTTATCATTAACCAATCATCTATCTTTTAATCGTATCAATATTATTAGTCCGTTCTAAGACTAACATTGACCACAAGGCCTTTGGTGAGAGAACACATTAATTTAAGGACCAAACTTAAAATCAGTTGTAGCGTGTAAACATGAGAACATTTGGACCGATATGGATCTACCGTTACCGAGAGACGATATATTAACTAAAAAGGAGAAAAAGCTTTCTTGAGTTACAAGAAATAGATTAATCCTAGTTTCATAGTCTCAAAGATCTCTCTATGTGTACAAATTAGAGAATTCGTCTTTCTTATCCTCCCAAAAATCTAACCACTCGTTATAACTAAACCGAATATTTTCAAAAGCAGGTGAACAAGTTTACAAGTTAGTAAACCGGTTTCACCACACCGAAAAAACTTCTACTCACACCAAAGAATAGTTGGAAACCAAGATATTTGCTGGAGAGGCTGAGTGGATATAGACAAATTCCATGCTTTTGCCTGCTGGTAACGATTGGATCCATGAGGGAAAACCAAATAAATTTCCGGTTTTCGTCACACCCCATATTGGACCATAGAGTTTAGTGATTGATATCTTCAAATTTTTCAACGTTTTTCTAGATCTATTGCTTAATCTCGTTGAGTATCTATAGTAAACTTTTCCCTCGTTTTTCCATGAGAGCGTCATCTTCTGCGATATGGTAATGGGACTAGGAGAAGAAGCTGCCAAACAAAACAAACATTAAGCAAATTGGTTAAGTTCTTATACCGAATCGAATTGTTTTTTTCACAACGAGTTGGTATAAGAAATGTAATGATGACAAACCAGGAGGTGTTGTTGGTTTCCTTTTTGGTACCGGTGCTGGTTTTATGATAACCGGACTTGGAGTTGGACTAACACCTGAAATCAGAAACCCGGTTAGTAATGACCACAATCTATTCAATTTCAAATGTTGCTCCCGGTTAAGGAGACTTTAGAGCAGAAAAATTAACTAATTGTTAGAATACGTAATAAACCATTAACTTACCGGGGAGTAGCTGGTCAAAACCGGTCGAACCGGAAATTAACCGGGCTAGTACACCAAGAAGAGGGGCGTTGTTGTAAGTTGCTGGTTCGGTTTGCTCGTAATTGTCCCGTTGGTCAGCGAAGTTATCGTAGGCATCGGGTCCACCCACTAGAGCTCCGGTCAAAAGATTCGGATCGCTACCTTTACGGCTATACCACGTGGCGTAACCACCACGACAAGTCACAAACTTTTGATCGACATTGAATGAGACAATCGACGAACCACGATGATGAACTTGTCGTGGATAGTTCTCTCCGTATCCGACCATGTAACTCGTCGCTCTTGGGTTATCTCCGAGAATGTAGTCCACCTGATTAATTTCAATTAATTCATCAATTATCCAATTATCCAATTTACATATAACTATCTATTTCAGAACGCTATATTTCGATTTATTTTAACGGATATTAGAAAAAGTAGTGTATAGAGCGAATATATCCATATTTCTCCATTCCGATTAACTTAAATTCTTAAAAGTATTAAAAATATCTAAAATATCCAAAATATTTAATTTTGGATTAGAGTTTTGCCCAAATTAAATAATAGTTTTGGTAGTGATTTTATATGTATCCAAACCCAACTTGTTACGCGAATTTCATATCCAGTATATTGTTGGTATATTTTAGGTAGTATTTTTATATACCCGAATTAATCCTCCTGCCATTACCTAGTTAAACCCGTCTTTTACCCAAGGTGGCATATGCATTTGCCTATAGTCCAAAATTAAAAGAGTTCATAATTTTTATGTTTTGCTATAGTATTTGAATTGTTTTTTTTTAAAAGAAAACAGTTCATTATCAAGAAAGTGTTAAAATAAAAAGCCCATAAAAATTATAACTAGAGGAAGTTATAATTTTATGAAAAAATCATAACTAAATTTCTTTTTTAAAATGAAAGTCTCGTTTTGTTTTTGTGTTTTGCGTAAGGTTGTCAAAATACGGCTTGGTACCTAGTCCCAATACTCGATATGGACACTCTAGACTCAAAGAGAGTCTTGTATATCAGTTTCAAGATCAATCATAGTGTTGTTTTGGTTCCAGATTTTGGAGTGAATAAGCAAATCAAGAAAGTTTCTTAGTATTACCTGTGATTTAGAGAAATCTAGGAGTTGGGATGGAGAAACGTTTCCTTGAGAACAACGAAGATCTCTTTTAGACGGCGAGAGATAGTCGGAGTAAACAGCGGTTAAGAAAGAGGCACTCGTGACAAACTGCATATTGTTCCAGCTTTGCCGGAAAATCAAACCGCCGGGAGTTTTCTTTATGTTCTTCGTGCTTTTACCTAACATCGAACACATGTACTGTTCTGCTTTCTCTTGGTACCTCTCGAACACAGCAGTGTGTTCTCCGGCTTTCCCTTGCATCAAAACCTATAAAACCAAAAGAAATTCTCTGTTTATTAAAAATCAAATTAAGAAAACCAAATCAAACCGAAAAACCTCGGGTATATGGAAGTGTATTTACCTTAGAGACAAGGGTTTGAACGCCAGCATACTTAACGTCCCAACCAAATTCCGTCATCGACCAGGCCGTACCGCCCATTGAGTCCCCGTTCTGGCCGAGGTAATCTAAATAAACTTTATCATTGGTTGCTTGGTATAACCATGCAGCAGCCCAGAGTAACTCATCCTGGTTATACAAATTTGCGGTTACAATGAGAATATATTCTTAATGACTTATAAGAGTGTTTGCATTAAGACTATAAAGCAGCGTTTAGTACATTGTAACCACTGACTGATCGGTAGTATTTTTGTGCCACGGTAATGCTGCTATCGTACTTGCCTCTGTATTTGTCCGCAAATTCAAATAGCTGCCAACATCAGAATATTGCATAAGGATCAGTGGCAAAAATCGTAAATATTATGAATTAAGAAGGTTATTTCTACTATCTACGTTTTTGCACCTTTCTGATACCAAAACTAATTTCAAAATTTTATTTTATAGTTCCTTCTATTGCAATCAAGCATCAAGGAAGGAGTTGGAAATTGTATAAACAAATTCAAACAATGTACTTAACGAAACTCGATTTCGCTAAACCGGAATTTAAACTCGGGGTTTTTAGTTAATTCGGTTTTGGTTGGGTATTTAAGAACCTGATGGGCGTGACGGAGTAGCTCGGCTGAGTATGATGGATCAGAGCGGCGAAAAATGATGGAAGCGGCAGCCATTGCGGCAGCGGTTTCTCCGGCAAGATCCGAACCGGGATTGTTCTGATCAATCTTGTAAGCCCTACGGTCAGTGGTCATTTCCTCTGGCCTTTGCCAACAATAATGGTCCGACTTACCATCTCCCACCTAGACAGTTACAAAATATATATATCATAATAACCAAATTCTAATTAGTCTAATATAATGAAGAAAGTGATTAGTGTGTGTTAAAGTGTAATTATTGTTACCTCTCCGTAGAGGACATAAGGTTCAGGGTGGGCTTTTATGAAATAATCAGTTCCCCACTTAACGGCGTCAATGGCATGGCCAAGTTCGCCGTTAGATTCTAGCTGGCTACCGTACTCTATGATGCTCCAACACATTGTCGTTACCGTGAAAGCCATCGGAAGCCCAAATTTCACATTGTCTCCGGCGTCATAATATCCCCCCACTAGATCCACCTGCTCAATATTTTTAAATGTGACTAAAACTAATCATATCGTAGTCTCAAGTTTAATAAGTGTTCGAAAAATCAGCTGCTTAGGTGGCCAAAACCACCCAAACACTTAGATTTTGATCATATTGGACTATATATTGGTTAAATAATGGGTCAACGGAAAGTCAACATTTTATGGATCTATAATGATGTTTAAAAATTTACAAAAATGGAAAATATGTACTCCTATTTAAATAAATTATTATTGTACATATAACATCATATTATATTGATTATGGAAACAAATCCAACTGAGAGTTTTGAGTAATATTTGGTACTATTAGTTAGCATTATACGAATCTCTATTTAATTAAAAAAGAATAAGATTAAAGGAGCTTACGCCGCTTGCTTTGCCATCGTAAAGACCGGAATGAGATCGCCATGAAACTCTTTGGTTGGGAGGAAGGTGTCCTGACCTCTGAGCTTCAAAGAAGAGGATGCTTTTGCTCAAAGCTTGTTTATAGTCATGCCCTGAAACTGCAAGCTGAACCAACCCAAGAAGAAGAAGACTAATCGAAATGGTGGTAGTAGAACCCATTACTTCTATATGTCTTTTGGTGAAAATTATGAAAAAGAGGTTGGATCCTTATCAATCAAATTGACTCAAAATTTGTGGGTCCTTCTTGGACTTTGTTTAGTTTATGGGATCCTTCATCAAAAGTTTGATCCTTCCTAAATAGAGATAGAGGGAGATAGAGAGATGGTTTGGTGAAAGAAGTTGAGAAAAAAAGTGAGGTTTATATGGAAGAAAGTGAAGGAAGGTACCAGGAGGAGAGAAAACGGCAGAGTCAATTAAATGATCTTTTTATTATGTTTTGAAAATTTATCAATTTTTTTAATGATTATATAGTTTTAGTCTTTTATGGATGTAACAATGTGTCGGCAGGCAATTTTCAAGTTCTACTTTAGGGTGAAACAATAGCTTATAAAAATGATTATTGGTATTCTCATAATCTAGTAGTCAACTAAGAGAGGAGTCCATTTCTATATCAATCTTGGTAAAATAACATCAAGAAAATGTAAACATAATACATGTTTTTGAAGTTCAAAAATTTGTAAGTGCAATGATCTTCTACAAGTTACTTTGTCTTGTAGTATTTAGACAAAAATTTGAATTATTTTTAAAAGAGGAAATAATAGTTGTCCTACCGCCCGTTACGGAAGCTCAGAATCTTCCATGCATTAAACAAATGGATTAGAATATCATTTTTTTTACATACAAAAACTGAATAGTTTTGCTATTTCTCAGATCTGAATTCTGAACCCACTCTCGATAATTCGATTACCTTATTCAGTCAAAATAAAAGTTTGTTCACTTATTATGAATTGTGTTGTTAACTTTTTTCTTAAAGATATGTTATTATTATTGATAATTTGACATGTAACTAGTTTTCTATAATACCAAAGACATGTTACTATTTTAAATCTGGTATGTTCTTTAAATTAGAAATAAAATTATCCATCAATTGAAACGAGAAATCTTGTGAAATTTTCATGTAATCAAAACAATAAAAGTATACAATTTTTTTTTTTTTTATGGTAAAGTAGATTGATTCACAACAAATTATATGATAAAAATGAGTATATATTATATAGTTTAAAAGGAATTTGATCGACCTTACAAAATAAATGCCGAACAGTGGGACTGGGGACACAAGACAAACAATACACGCTCCGAATTCAATTCTCCATCCAGAGAAAAACAATATAAAATTACAATGCCGTCAAATAAATCATAGATTCACTATATTCACAGAAATTTTTTGATTATAAAAACATGTGAGAAGTCATAAGTGCATATTTTTATTTGAGTTGGATGTTCTCAACCGCAATCAATTGTCAACCGAAAAAGTAAGCTGTATCTTTTTGTTATTCCATTTTATTAATTTTTTCTAATACTATGCTTAAATATGGTAATTGTATGGTATCCATACTCAGTGCCGGCTTAACTATAGAGATAAACAGTGCGACCCTCCCAGATTTACAAATTAAACGGGTCCATAATTTATTTTCTGTAGGCAAAAGTGGTTAAAAATATTTTTTGTATGGACAAAAAAAAAAAAATTTAAAACAAAAGGACCCAAAAAAAAAAAAATTGTAAAACAAAAGGTTTTTTTAACATACAAAAGTTTAAGAAGTTTAGCTTTCATTGGAACAAAATTTTTGATATGTTAAGGGACTCATTTTTAAAAATCTCCGCGACCTATAAAATGTTTAAACCGGGTTTACATTAAATACATTTATAATTAATCGTAAAATGGATATATCGCAGTTAATCAGAATTTGAATCAAAATATGAAAATAAACAATATTTATTCTCGATTTATCAGAAAAAGTGCTTATATATATTCTCGATTTGGTTCATGTTAGTAAATAGCTACATAAAAGTATAAAACCGGTCAAAAATATGTAAGCATGTTGGCAATATGGCCCATAACTTGGTGGGAATTGGGTATGTATGCACGCACTGAGAAGCAAGCTGGGCACTATATGACCCGTAATTTATTGAAATAGCGGTGTGTGACAGTTGGATGTTATAACAGAAATACAAAAAATAAAAAAAAATATGAAAAGTAAATATGTGGTTCCTGCCCGCATTAACAACTTTGATTAGTAGTAATGCGCCTAGTCGTCTACAGTCATTAACCACTTTATGAAAGTCTTATTTCGGTGAAAAAAGAATTTATATATATATATATATATATATATATATTGTGATACAATTTTTGATTTACGAACGATTATAGGAGAAATAAAAAGATAGAAAAATTGAAATCTATAACTAAAAGACCTATGATTACAACATAAACACGACAAAGAATATCTGAAAAAGAAACACATATACCGAACCGCGAAATTTAGAAATTCATGTGGTTTTCTCAGCTTCAAAGAGCTCAAGTTCTCATCTTCGTTGCCACGATTAAATTCTACCCAAGACCAGCCCTCAAACATCAGAATTAAAAGGTGTTAACAGATTCTCCGAATACTAACAAAAAACGAAACTGCTAGAGTGAACTGCTAAATATAAAAGAAATATATTTCTTAGAACAATCGAAAAAGTTTCTATAAATTTATCGTAGCAACTTTATTTTTAGTATTAGCACGTGATATATTAAGGCTCTCGAAGATATGCCAACCACGTGCGAACCTAGACTAAAGTACTGTTCTCTTTCCCACCAATCTCGGTACTCATTACGTAAAGCCTAATTTTTGGCTAGTTTTATTTACAAAGAATTTGGTTTTCTTTTTTACGGTACTACTTTGCATAATTTAAATTCATTTCATTTATACTCTATAAATTATTTTAAATCTTTCTAAATGGTCCTTAAGTGTGAGTTGCACATTTGACACAAGAACCTTATTCCAGCTATTATTAAACAAAATAGCTTATATAATATTTTTAATTGGTTTCTCGATTACAGTTTCATTAGATAGATAAAATTAATTTTGACCATATGTAGCCTTATGCTTTGTCTTAGTAAAATTAAAATGCTACTTTAGTAAACCTATCGTATTAATTTATAACAAAAGAAGAAAAATTGGTTTAAAAATTCATTTCAACGTTGCAATTTTTAAAAAGATATATATTACGATTTTTTTTTTAATCATGTTGGTTGCTGTAAACACATTAAAATAACGAAAATAACAGGTTTCCCACCTTTTCTGAATGGTGATCTGGATTTCTGTTTAGCAAAAAAATATGAATATGGAGATTATTGAAACAAATATTAGAAAGTTCTATTTTGGTGATGTGGAAGAAAAAAAGATCCAAATTGGGGTTATGGTCACATGAACGCATGTGACTACCGACACTGTTAAATTGACCCCTTCGTGCGTGAGAGCCCAACCGCTGTTTCTAAGAAGCGGCCCATTCCATCACGTGGCCTCACGTGATGCTTCTCTCAACTTTGAGTTTATTTTTATTTTTTGACAGCTCAAGAGACAAAAAAAATCCAAACATACATCAGAATTTTCTGATGAGACACTATGGAACTTTCTTTCATACATTCGCAAGTTTATACTCGCACGTTCAACAATGGTTTGGGAATCGTAAGATTCTTAGCTGATTTACATCACAAAACAAAACAAATATACTTTTTACAGTATGAAAGTAGATACATAACTGTTTTCTCTTGATTTTCTAATCATTTAAATGAATACATAATATCATACAAAAAATGACACATCTTTACAAAATAAACGAATCTAACTATATATATATACTAGAGTGTAACGTGGTTGCATAATATAGAACGAAAGACAGATCATATCGTTTTAAGAAGATGTTCAATTTTTTTATTTTTTTTGAAGTTCACGATTGTACTCTTAGTTATACTTATGTTTTATTTTTGACACAAGGTTACACTTATATGTTTATGTGGTTTCTATTCACAAAAAGGTGAGATGGATCTCAAAAAACTTAACTCATAATTTGGAATATATCTAGTGGTATGGGCGGTGTAATGGGAAATTTGATTATATCATTGATCATATTCTAAAATTACGACACTAAACGTCTTTTAGTCGATAGTTGTTGATGATCACCCATGTCCTAGGTTTACTTGATGAAAACGATAATGTGTTCCTCCCATGCTTTCTTTTTTGCGTATGTGTTAAATGGTCAATAGCACAATCGGTGCCTTTATCATGTGTATTCCTTTAGCAATATAAATAGGTACAATGCATCAGACAAATAATAACTACAAATTATACCTTATCTAACTCTATGAAACTTTTCTTAATTAGTCCTCTCTTGATAACAATTGAAATATATAACAAAACACGTACATGGGATGAAGTTTTCCCACATATACCAATGATTTTATCTGCCCTATAAGCATCCATCTCTATAATTACTTTAATTTCGAAAAGATAAATCTATACTATGTTCGAAAATTTATATTTACATTATCAAATTCTCTATGAAAAGAGTTTACACGTACAAAGATATGCAAAATTATCCTATTTAATTAAAAATTTATTTCTTTTCGTCATTCACATATTTGTCATGTCCACTCCAAACCAAAAACATGTTTAGTAATTACGGACTAAAAATGCACCATTCATTTGCTTTCACTGTTAACTCTAAAAATGATGTGTACCAACAACTAAAAGTCGACCAAAGTGTGAATTACTCTCTTAAGTGCCGACAATATTTACACACACGAGTCATTTGTCAAAAAGAAAACATTACTATATATAAAAAAAGAATATTGTGGCTTCTCATACCATCCACGTCAGCTTTTTGAGAGTTTCCCTTAACCTGCTACGTCAGCTTCTAAAATAACTTAACAATTTAATAGATTAATAAAAATTAGAACTAAACCTCAATTATGTATTTCTTAAAATCATAAATAAACCCTCATTCGATAGCTTTTGGACACGTCAAATAAAACATTAAGAAAAAGTTTTTTCTCTTCTTCTTCTTCGTTTCTTTTTTTCTCACTTTTTTTACCCTTTAAAAAAAAAAAGAATTTCGTCGCTTTCTCTTTTTCTCACGCCGCCGTTACACACAAACTATCACTGCTTCATCTTCTTCACTTCTTCGTCTTCAATTTTTCGTTGTCTTCAATTCGATTCTCTTCTTCTCATGCCGCCGTTACACACAAAACCCTCCCCACTTCGTCGTCTTCAATTATTCGTTGTCTTCAATTCGATGGCCACAACTACAGGATGTCATAACGCCTTCTATGATTTTATTGTATACTAGATTTGACCCAGTGGTCGATTTTTTTTTTAATGTTTTGTATAAATTTTTTGATTGTAATTTGAATTTATTAATTTAATTATATACATAATCAAAAGTTATTTTATTAAAAATTGAACCTGTAGTATAAGATATTTTTAATTGTAAATATTATAACTAATAATATGTATAATAAATACCTAGACTAATGTTATTAGATACATAGCCTTAATGTTATCTAATGTTCTTCCACATTAACTTATCTAATGTTCTTCCACATTAACTTAATGTATGACTTTTTAAAAAATTTAAAGATGATTATATGGACTATGGATAGTAAGAAATATTCATGTCATATGTTTTGAGGTAAATGTATTTGTTAATGTTTCTTAGTTAATGTTGATAATATCTATATTAATTTTTATACTTTAAATGTAGTCTAAAACTTGGGAAAACATATATTTACCAGAAAATCTAATTAAAAACTCTTATGACTCCTATATAATATATTTATTTTCCATATTAATTGTTATTGTATCTATATACTTAGTATTTAAGCTTTAAATTTTACCAATAATATGGAAAATATAACCAAACCTTACAAAACAAAGATTATAATAGACTCTTATCTAATTATAGTTAGAGATTAAATAATTAGAAAAGAATTTAACCTTAATTTTTTTCTCTTAAGATTATAGGTTGAATAAATATAATGCATTTTATATTATATTATTATTTGATTATAATGAGATATAAAGTTATCTAATTAAAACATTGCATAAACAAAACATTATGGACTTTGAATATGTCTTTGATTAGTAATAACTAATTGACTAATTAAAGTTATATTCACTCTCTCTCGCCATTTTTATCTGAAAAAAGAGAAACGAAAAGTCACTCTATCTCTCTCGCCTTTCAACTTCTACGATTGTGAATCAACAGTCGCGGCCGATTTCTAAATCGTAATGGTTTTTCAATGAAGTTGTCGGCGTAGATAGTTGTTGCTCTAGATCGGCTGATTTCGTAACTGCTGAGCTTTTGAGAGTCGTCGGTGAAATGGATCTCATAAGATCCACATATCCCTCTTCCATGAAATCGATATGTAGATCGGTGTAAGGGGATTAAAAACTCTGCAGCTCGATTACCTAATCCATATCTACTTGAATCAACAGGTACACGAAATACCAATCCATATATTTCCCCCTTTTAACTAAATTGATTACGTCGATTAGTGTTAGGAAGACAATGATAATAGTATATATTCATTGGTTAAACGATTTGCTATTCTCAAATTCTCAACATGTTTGATTTCTTTTCTCTTTCTCTGTTTTCAATTGTTCTATTTCATAATTGAATTCTCCTTGATCGAAATTTTGATTTCATCTAATAGGTTTCTTCCAGACAAAACTGCCGATTAAGCTTCTAATGTTGTGTCTGAACGTTTCAAGGTAAAAAGGTTAAAACTTTGATAGGTTTGGTTAATCTATTGAGCTAAAACTTATTTAGTTGTGGTTTTGATGATGTTTTTAGGAGCTCAAAACAAACCCATTTCTTTAAGGATCTTGCTTCTTTCCCAGGTAGTCATAAACTCGTAAGTTCTTCAAGTAAGGTTATTTCTTTTCCACCATTTTGTTCAATATTTGATGTCTTCTGAGAATGGAAATTGAGAACATAACACTACAAGAAAACAAGTGATTTGCGACGGAAATATTCCGTCGTAAAAACGCGGCGGCATTGCGACGAAATTGCGAGGAAACAAGTTTTCGTCGCAAATTCCTCGCAAAATTGCGAGGAACATATCCCTCGCTAATTGCGAGTAACTTGCGACGATATAGCCTCCTATTTGCGATGAATTTGCGACAAAAAATTAAAATCGCAAATTTGCGAGGGAATTGCGAAGATTTTGCACGAGTAAATTGTTTCCGTCACAATTTCCTCGCAAATTTGCGAGCAAACATTCTCTCGCAAATTGCCTGTACATTGCGTGTATATTGCGACGAAATTTGCGACGGATTTGTGACTTTATTGCATGGGTAGTAACAATGGGTAGAAAATTAGGTGAAACACGTTTTAAATGTTGTACTTAATTATTGCGAGGGCCGGTTTCCTCGCAAATACGTCGCAAATTAGACGCAATTCCATAGCAATTCTCTCGCAAACGTTTGCAAAAAAATTATAAATATTGTAACGTGAGATCTCTCATTTCACAACAAAAAAAACTAGCTTACAAAAAAAAAATTTGAGAAAATACTTAAAAAAAAAAAAAGAGATATCGTTTTGTGAGAGCTAAGAAAGAATAGCGTCGCAGAATGAAGTATATGCATTACGAAGTTGGACGTATAATCGAAAATATCCGGAGACCAGAGAAGTGACGAAAGAGTATAGTGTCGGGTTGCGAGCATTCATCCACCAGGCCACTAACAACCCATATGCGAAGGGTGACAGTAACATATTCTGTCCATGTAAAACTTGCAAGAACACTCAATATTTGGATATTGATATTGTGAAGAGGCATCTATATAATAAAGGATTTATGCCGAACTATTATATCTGATTTTCACATGGGGAGGGTTATAATCTTGGTGCCGGAAGTAGTAGTACGGGTGATGGTGTTGATCAACCGAATTATAATGATAATTATAACTATGGCCAAAATATGATTGAAGATTATGAAAGGGATCAACAGGGAAATAGGTTTCATGAATCTATTCCTGCATTTGCTGATGATACTAGGGAAGAACCCAATGTTGAAGCACAACATTTTTATGATATGTTAGACGCTGCCTTTCATTGTCATCTAGGATGATGACAATTAAAAGTGATAATAACCTAACTGAGAATTGCATGAATGCATGGGCTGAGCTATTTAAAGAGTATTTGCCAGAAGATAATATTTCTGCAGGGAGTTACTATGAAATACAGAAATTAGTTGCTAGTCTGGGGCTACCTTCGAAAATTATTGATGTTTGCATTGACAATTGCATGATTTTCTGGAAAGACGATGATAAGCTAGTGTGGGAAGCCAAGATATCAACCAACTACCGGAAGGAGCCGTGTCCCATACCAACGTATGTGGTACTTGCCCATCACTGATAGATTGAAACAGTTATACCAATCGGAAAGGACATCGGCGACAATGAGATGGCATGCAGAACATACAACGAATGATGGGGAGATTACGCATCCGTCAGATGCAAAGGCGTGGAAACACTTTCAGACGGTACATTCTGACTTTGCTAACGAGAGTAGGAATGTCTATCTTGGCTTATGCACTGATGGATTTAGTCCATTTGGTTTGTCTGGGAGACAATATTCTTTATGGCCTGTGATATTGACGCCATACAATCTGCCACCAGAAATGTGCATGCAAAGGGAAGTCTTGTTTATGAGTATTCTGGTACCGGGTCCTAAGCATCCAAAACGATCCCTTGATGTATTTCTGCAACCCTTGATTCATGAGTTGAAACAATTATGGTATACAGGTGTACGCACATTTGATTATTCACAGGAACGGAATTTTACAATGCGGGCAGTGCTATTGTGGACCATTAGTGACTCATCGATCTCCCAAGCGTATGGGATGATCGAGATGGACGATGGGCACGAAAGGTTATCTTGTCCATATTGCATGGATCGATCAGATTCCTTTCAACCGAGCATAGGAAGGTCGTGCTGGTTTGATTGTCATCGTCGCTTTCTCCCTTGCATCATCCGTATCGGAAGAACAAGAAGTTGTTCAAAAAGAACAAGGTTATGCATATTCCTCCCCAGTTTAATATGTCAGGGAATGATTGTTGAGCAGATTGACTATTATGGTGCTCAGGAAACATGTAAGCGTGGGGGAAATTGCCACACTACAGTGAACATGCCTGACGGATATGGAAGTTCTCACAATTGGCACAAAATGAGTATCTTTTGGGAACTCCATATTGGAAAGATCATATTACGGCACAACCTTGATGTGATGCACATCGAGAAAAAAAATTTCGATAACATCATGAATACGATTTTGAATGTGCAAGGAACGGGAAGAGTAAAGATAATTCAAATCAAGGTTGGACTTGGCCAAAATCTGCTCAAGAAGCGAGTTAATATTACAAGAGATGGTAAATTACCAATTCCGATCTTTTGATTGTTGGGGATGCGAAACAGACGTTGTTTAACTGGATTGCTTCAGAAGTGAAGTTTTCGGATGGTTTATGTGTCCAATTCTCAAGATGTATTGAACAAGGCAAAAAACTTGCCGGTATGAAGAGCCACGATTGCCATGTTTTCATGCAACGACTATTACCCTTTGCATTGGCTGAGCTCTTACCAACAACCGTCACCGAAGCAATTGCTGGTACATATTAATTAATTACATTAATTATTGAATATTTTTATCATTTTATTAAATTATTTCAGTGGTGTGATTATAATAACTATGAACGTGTAGGCATTGGAGCATTTTTTTCAGGGATCTATGCACACGAATACTTACAGACGAGGGCATTGTGCAATTACAGAATAATATACCAGTGTTGCTCTGTAATTTGGAGAAAATATTTCTACCATGTTTTTTGATGTGATGGAACATCTTCCAATCCACCTACCACATGAAGCAGCTCTTTGAGGGCCTGTGAAATTTCGATGGATGTACCCGTTCGAGGATTCATGGGACATCTAAAAGAAAAGACCAAAATCTTGCAAAAGTGAAGGATCGATCGTTGCAGGAAGTTTGACTGAAGAAACCTCTTATTTCACGTCATATTATTTTAGCCCAACGTTCGAACCAAAAAGGTCCGTTAAGCGATATGACTATGGAGGTGTTGCACCAACATAGTAGAGGTCCCAGATATCTTCACCCAAATAGGGAGACTTGGTGGAAAGGTTAAGGAAGTTTGGTGGGAAGACCCAACAATTTACTCGTGCGGCTCACAATTATATATTGCGAAATTGTGAGGGAGTGCAACCGTTTGAGAGGTATATCTCTTAATTAATATTTAATTTGTTATTAACTAACAATTATTTAATATTATTCATTTGAAGTTCACGAATAATTTTGTTTATACAGTGAATTCGACAGGCAGATTGCGAGAACTTGTCCCGGTTTACAAAGAGGAGAGGTAAAACTATAATGAATTATTGCTGGATGGTAGTAATGACGTGAGAGTAAGATATTATACATATTGATATATTCCAACAATTTAATTACTAATTCGTTTTAAATTTATTTATATATATATATATAGGTGATGAATGGATGTGCAAACCAGCCCTTGCCACTATGGTTGCATGAGATTGTTCACGAACCAATTGCGAAGATCAAAACTGCCCCAATGTACTTCACTCGTGGATACACTTTTCATACGTATGATTATGGCTCCAATAA